>JAHZNE010001802.1:0-22629 GCA_027744055.1 Callyntrura sp. NNG-2020
CTGCTTAAAATAAATTGACACGCGTATGCATGGTTTGCAGTAATAAGCAGACTTCGATTCACTTCAGCTTCCTAATAAAATCGCAATTCTCTTTGCCACAAACAAAGATTAACCCACATTAGGTTAGAAATTTAGAATTTATTTTACAAATTACAAGTATATCTGAAACAACCAAGAACGGACTATTGAACAAGTTGTTAAATCGCAGTAGGCTCTAGTAGGCATACAAATTGGACACCGGCACCACTAGGGATAAAAAAATAATAGTATTCAATACACTCATCATAATCAATCATTTCTTCTTGTCAATAAATGTCTACTCCACCGTCTTTCGTGGCTCTCAATACAGCCTTCATCTGAAACCATGCACGTTAATGGCCTCATATGAAATGTAGGTATATAATCAATTAATATTGTTGTATCTTGTCAATTTTGTACAAGCGTCAAATTAATGATTCATAAACAAATAGTTCAAAGTTCAATAAAATCTAGAATGCGTTTACAGTAAATGAGGCAGAACTTTGAAGAAACATTTTCATATTAAGGGCAAGCATTTATCTATGCAAATTACCGTGCGTTTGATAGAGTTGAATCATGTATCACTTTTGTTTGCAGTTACGAAAAAAACGAATAAAAAGATTTAAAAGAGCATTTGCACAAAGTAAAGACGTTCAACATACGTTTGCATTATACACCTACTTAATTCCAACTTTGCATTTAATAACCTTAATACGTTGTGTTTAATATAAATATTTCTCTTTTATTTGAATTAATAAAAACGTCGTTGCGTAATGTGGTACGTTATGTCTATGTATATCGAAACGTTTAGCCCCAAGGCACACCACCGAAACAAGAAAGATCGTTACTTTTATTTAGCAAGAAATTAGAAATGGGCGTGCATCAGAGCTCCCATAAAAATGGGATGGACAAGGCGATTAGCTAATTACAACAGATTTATTAACGCTTGTACTACTCGATTTATTATATACAGATAACAACTTTAACCACGAAATTAACTGGGTATTCATCTTATTTTACCTCCATCAACTATCATGTTATATTTTAAGGGAAAGATACACACAATATTGTATAGGTATATGAATGCATGTTTGAAATGAAATGATATCTTGTATTTAGGTACACCATAAAAAAAGCTCTTACTGCTCCTCGTATAAGGTAATATCAACTAACAATAAGAAACAACTTTTATTGCGGTGCAGAAAGCAATTTGTGTAAGCTTACACTCGTTTCATTTGATCATCTTCATGGACCGTGTTTTTGCTTGCAGGCATGTGCATGCAAGACGCCATGTTTTCTCAAATGAGCGAAGACCTAGAGCAATAAAAATTCTTAAAATCTTCGTTGGTAGTGTAGTAGTACCTTGTATGCCAACAAATTGGCATGGTTTGCAATTGTTCAATCAACCACAGAATAGGCCAGCCAGAAAAAGAGCACTACCTACATAAATATGCCTATATACCTCTTTAACTTTTGATTTGCACTCTCCGCATCCGTTGTTGACTGTACTTCAAATGTTTTACATTATTTTTTGATTTATTGGGTTAGTGGCCATGCGAAAAGGTTATATACAATCTACAATCTTCATTATTGTTTTAATTAGTAGTGATTTGCTTGTGGTAGTGGGCTGGATGCCACTTTGTCATTGAGACTACCACGTAAGCTGCGCTCCGCTTTTTCTCTCCCATTGCATGTTTCTTGGTACAGCAGACATTAATAAAAGCATTTTTGCTTTTACTTCACTGGTTTTCCTCGAACACGAGCGAGAATCATGACGATTTGTGTGTACGTACAGTCAACCATATTTCATGTGGCTTCTCTGAACCGGTATGGACATAAGTTCAATTAAATTAGGTTTAGTTATGAGTTCGTCGTGTGCAAAAATTGCAGAATGCATACCTTTCATTAGTTGTATGTGTGTATGGTAAAAAGGCTTGATGTGCGAAGGTATTTAGTGTGTTGATTTGAATACTTATAGTAGAAATTTCTCTTGACCACAGTCTCAGGAAAACGATTTACGTCAGCAACAGTAAGTTTATCGTGTGATCTATCTCTCCCTCACTCTTTACCAGTTGTTATATACAGTGTATGACCGTGCTGCTGAAGATGGCAAGCTTTTTCGACCGTCGAATCATAAAGTCCATAAATTGCAATTAAGAAACAATGATTTGCAGACGGAAACAGCAACACTTGTTTTCACGCTGCATCATTGTCCATGTAAAAACGTGCTCGTCTGCTGCAGCTCATTTCTAGTATTACTACGCCTTGTAGTTGAGCTCAAAGTAGTAGGGCAAAGAAACGGATAAATGGGAGAAAATTCAATTAAAATTGAGTGGGTGAAATAAAGTGTTGAAATTTATGGATATGAATGGTTATTGTGACAATTAAAACTGCGACTACGAAAAAAGCCCAGTTGTTGACCATATATGACAAACAAATGCTTTAATAACGGCTAAAATGTAGCAAAAACCTTTTAAGTTGATAAGTATACATACCTACGTGCATGGAATATGAAAAGAAAGCTTGTTTTAATACAAATATACCATTTTCACAATTATTTAGGAAGCCATCGTATGTTAACAAGAAACGAAGGATTTTTTTCTTCATTGTGTATTAAGTTTATAACTGGCTTTTCACACAAATTAGAGAACCGGGTTTGTCCTTACTATTTACCAACATGACGAAAGAAAAGCAGCAAGATGAAATGTCGCGATTGCAAATAATTGTGCACAATCCTGACGGGCTGAACACATTTAGATAAAGTAGCTTGTTTTTAAACTGGGTATTAGTATTTACACAAAAGTTTTTCATGTGTCCATGTGCATTTCATTTTTAAATGATCATTTTCTAGTTTTTATTGATGGATCCCACCGATGAGCGAACCTTGCCGAGCTGGTAATATAATGTAATGCTTCAAGCAATGTCGAATTTTTTTTGTTATATACGGGCGTATTGTACACGTACAAAAATGCTGTTAATTATCATGACTGTCTTGTCGCTTAAATGACTTTCAAGTGGTTTTTTCTTTCTATTTTTTACTTGTTTCACGCCACTGTTGACTGTTCTGATGATGAAATGAATTTATACGTTATGACAGGCTAGCTAAAGAAGGTACACTCAAGAAATCCGGATTTACTGTATTTTAATCCAATTGATTTAAAAATGAACTTTTCAAAAGCAGTACACCGGGCAAGGTAATCGCGTAGACTGTAAAGTGTACATTGAGAACTGTGACAGGTTTCCTCTTTAGCTTCTGTGACAGCTTCAGCAGCCGTAATTTTGATGTGCTGCTTGTAATGTATTCATGTAAATACGTACTCATAGTGCAATGTATTAGAGGAGTACTTACTAAATTTTATAATGTTGATTGAACAAACGTGGATGTTTAATGTCGCCTATTGGACTTTAATGATATGTAAGTTCACGTCAATACTTTGACTACGTGAGTGGTATAGTGCCCAAGTATGTCTTGTTTGTTTGACCGAGCCAGTCAAATAAATAATTCACAGGAGTTTGATTGTTTATTTATGCGTTAGATTTTTAAGCTTATTGACAAGTCAAAGTGATCAAATAAATCAGTCATTCATCACTTACCTTGGTGAACGTCATTGAGGTATCTTCATTGTCATTGTGGGGAAGATTGAAATCTGAAGCAATAATCCCATACATTGTATCCCATCGTGGCTACTTACTAGTCTCGTCTCTGAAAATCTTATATGCAAAACCGTGTACGCGTTTGTGTGGCTCACATATTCTACATTGTTTTTTTTATCAGGAATAGACAGTAACATCATTTTGTTCAGTGTAAGTTGGTAAGAGATTCTAGAGATAGATGCTTAATCTTTTGCAGACAGTATCTTGTTCAGTTTTTTTCCGAGGGGTAACAATGCTTGTCTAATACAAACATGGGGGTTATACCGTGTACCAACAATTATGAGACAATGGAAAGGATTGAGTATCAAATCAAGTAAACAGGGTATCGACAAACGTCACTAAAATATTGTGGGAGACACATATCCGCGAAACGCTTTTAATTGACTCTATTCTTTAAATCAGGGTTTGTTAAATTTATTCCACTGATATTTTTCTATGTTGGCTTTTTCTCTATTAGGCAGCATCATAACATAATGACAACATGATCAAAAATAGGGGTGTGCTCCGTAACAAATGAAACTGCAGATTTTACAAGACTTGCTTTGTAAGTACCAGTTGTACTTTCACAATTTTGTGTTAAAGGATATCGCTCTGACCGATATGACAAACTGGTAAACGCACCCCCAACCGCCGCCGCTTCACCACTACTTCTGCTACTGGGCACAGTAGAAATTTTAGCTGTTACGACTCTATTGTCAATGTATCATGCGTGTATGTCCCTTTTGACACAACCCTGTTTTTTTCTGGAAAATTGTAAGGAAGTTCTTCGGGTATTTCTGATGAACATTAATAAGTTTTCCATAATCGGAAATCTTTATTCAATCTTTGTACGTTTTGGTGGTGCCGGTGCCAAAACTCTCAGAAAATTCTCAAGAAATGGGAGGTTCAAGAAGATATTGCTCATTGATATAAAATACAAAATACCATGTCAGATTGCAGGATATTGCTCAGCAAATGGTCAAGCATCAAATATTATTATTAGTGTGGGCTGAGGCAAAAAAGCGATCTCCCAAAAATCAAACGGCGGCTGTAAGATCATAGATATGTTGATATATATGTGTGTATTCCCTCTTCAAATATTTTAATACCGCAACTATTCAATATATCAGCTTATACTACTATATAGACAGTAACTTTCGAATCCGTTTACAATCAAGTGAGCTCATAATTTGCAATCAACACAATAAAATGTCCGCCATTGATTATTGCATAAAATTTATTATTATTGATCAGTCAAAAAAGCTCTTTGGTTCGTTGCTTCTGCTGCTACTACTACTACTGCTGCTGTGTCCGGGTCCAATTTACAAACAAGTAACAGCAGTTCCTCCATTACATTTGAAAGGAAAACTTGTCCCATTAGAAAGAGCATTTATGATGTTGGGAAAGTGCACATTCATTTTGATCAGCCAGCATGAGCTAGTAGGAGAAACGTAGAACGAGCTCCATTATAATATTCCGTATATCCTTTCCACATATTTTTCTCTTCTTCCTAAAAGTGTTATCTTTTGCAAAAGAGCCAACAACCTATAAAAAGACACACTAAACTTATAGCCGCCGCATTAGCAAAAAACTCATGTTTTTATCGTTGCACAGGATGTTCTTTGACATGTTAGATAAATAGAGGCTGATGATACCATTTCACCGTTTCAATCAATTACGTTTTAGTTTAGCAATAAATGTACTTGGCTACTTTGAAATACTCATATTTTACAGCTGCATTCTTGATTAGCTTAAATTATTGGTGTTTGGGATTTGTAATTCGGAGGAATAAATTGGGAAAAGTGTTCTTGTGAGTATACCACTGTGTACCGAGTTAAACTGAAAATTTAAAAAAAAGTGAAATTTGTCACACAACATGATATGTGATTCTTGGGTATTTGCACTTGTCGCAAAGTTGTCTGAATTGCTCCAAAATCAACATTGATATTCTCTCTTGCTTATGATATGATAAACTAAAGTTTTTATGCTTTACTACCTCTCTGATATTATTATGATTGCATTTTGCATTATAGACTTTTTTTTCTAGAGCCTTGATTCATTTTGATGAAAATAGGGTGTTGGCGAAAACATGTTGTTGCGGGCTGTAGTGTATTCCTCCTCCTGTTGTTGATGTTCCGTTGATATGCATGTTTTGACTGGCTGCCTACATTCCATGTCGAGACATGGATCCCCCACTGAAAACGGAATATTTTTTCAGCAGTTTTACGATGACATGTCATTTCTATTTGCCGTCGTTTCTAGGATTAGCAACGTTTATTATCTTTATCTTGGGGCTTGCATTGATAAAATACATAATTTGTGTCTTCACATAATCCTCTACTTGTTCCATTAGAAGGTAAAGTAAGTAAGCGCGGAGAGAGGGAGAGATAGAGGAAAAACACTGCAGTAATCAGCATATCATTGCCAATTTTGCGCATGTGGCGTTTGCTAAAGAAAATGAGTTTGGTTGAAAATACTCTGTTAGAAGTTCACCACACTTCGATTAAAAACAAAGTAAACAGTCTTGTTGATGTAAATGTCCACTAGAAAATTTACGAGAAACTGGCCGTGGCATGGTATAATGTAAAATACTGAATTGTGTAGGTATTTAAAATACTTATTAAATTATTATTTCATTTGATCATACTATAGTTCATTTTACAGTCATTATATACAGATATAGAGTATCACGATGTTGTGTACCGAATCTGTGGGACTGTGGGATATGTGGCTATTAAAATGGCGATAAACTATTTATAAAGAGGTTAAGACAATCTTGCTACCAGAATTTACTTGTATATAAAATTGGACCTCTTGAGACGGAACGTAAAGTACTAGGTCAATACGGTAAAATGAAATTACAATCTTGATAGAGAATCGTAATGTAAATGTATAAACATGCTAGGATGGGAGTTTCCAGTTGACAGTTAGACGGTGGAGATGGTTCAATGACGTCCGTGGCTGGCTACGTCAACACCGACAAAGCAAATTTAACACGTCTTGTAATGTTTTTAACATTATCATTTGACGCTGATACAAGCAATACTAAAAAGAAATTAATGGCATTGTTTAATTGTTTCACCTACTGGACGGGATATTCCCTACCATTTGGCTACAGTAAATCAAAGACGAAGCATATCCCATTAAAAAAAATTCGTCCAATTCTAACAATTTCTATCGGTAATGGCTTTGTATAGTAGAAAAGCAAGTACAACTAATTCTATAGTAAGTACCAGAACAAGAAAACTTGACCAAACAATAAGTATAGTATTTTTTATATGTAGCATGCCGACAAACCAATACGTAATAAGTATCACACTCACGAGCTATTTGATACCATTGCAAAATACCTAATTCGATTGTCAAAAATGAACATAAATCATCCTAATAGTGAATGCTCCTGTGGTCTTGTGAGAAAAGTTTCGCAAAAGAAGATACGCATCAATGGTGTAAAATATGACTGCATAGTTTCTGCCCAATCTTATCTTTGAACGCAAAAAGCTTGTTGTGAAATCGTCATCAGCATGCAACATGGGAGGTCGAGACAAAAGAAGATCGGTAGCGGAATGCGTGCACAGTGTATATCGTTGGAACTTGTACAATCCATTTTTATGACATTTTACCCCGTTGGGATGCATTTACACTTTTCCTTTCATAAAAATCAAATAGTGACAAATGCGCCGCTCCTGGTCATGAGTCAGTATATGGGCTTGCTGCAGTACGGGAATATAATAATAATAACTATTACATACTTATATAATATTATATTGTTTTTTTTCGTCAATTGAATAAATGGTTTACGGTTTACGAGAAACCATAAAAAATTCTATAATCTTATTATCTTATTGTGTACGATGATCCACGACAATGCATGTATGTTCATATATATATAGTACGAGCCCCATAAGTGTATTTTCATTTTAACTTTGTGACTTTTCTCTTTTTTACATTTTCGTGTGTCTATAGGATGGCTTGGCTCTGTGTCCATGGCCGTTTCAATGTTCCTGTCACCACTCTGGGTTTCCATTTGCAAACGTAAAAGTACACGTCTTTCTGCCGTTTTCGGGGGACTAGTCGCGGCTCTTGGCTGCCTTTTTACTTCATTCGCTACAAAATTCCACCAAGTCTTTATAAGTTATGGATTTTTTATTGGTAAGTGGATTTTTTTCGTTTCGTGTTTTTGCATTGTTACAGTGTAAGCTTTTTAGGCAGTAGGTTTGTATGCAAAACATTTTGAGTATGACTCAGATTCCTACTTCCAAGATTTCTGGCGTGCCGCTTTCATCATCGAAGAGTAACAATGCGTTCTTATTCAACCATGTACATAATCATAATTTTCCAAACGTCAGATATATCTGACTCTTGAGAAATATTTACGAAATTCATATTGACGTAAATGTCAACATTTGTTGCTGATTCAGCACTAGACGGGTGTGTGGACAACCCTTTTGACCACAGCAGCAGCTCACAGGGTAGACTAGTCGTTTGATTTTATTGTCAATGACATGGAAGGAAAATGATGTACCAATGTGCTTGTGAGAAGATTTGATTGCTGACTATCTTTAAAAGACGCGAGAGCGAAAAAAAGTTGTACAGCAACACGCATGGCAGATTAAAGAAATGTGGCAGAGCTTCTTCATATCTAATAGCAATAACATTATGCAAATGTTCTGGTTCAGGCAGTGTAAGTAAGCCGCTCTGATTATGATTTTTATCTGAAATTGTATACAAGCCGATTTGTTTCTCTTTGACCAACTAGTGAATGTGGTCCTGGTAAGGTTGCATGTAACCAACCGCATATCGCCACTTTGAATGAATCTTGATTTTTTTGCAATCTCTCCGCAAAAAAAGTGTATCCTTTATCTAAAAGTCATGTGTCTCATTAATATCTATATATCCTGCTGGTTGTTATCATTTCAATTCGAGAGAGAATTTTCTCAAACTCATTTCTTTTAATGTGGTGTTTTACCAGTCTAGCTTCAGGCATCACATTATTAATAACTTTTTGACCATAATAAAGTAATGTGGAGAAATCAAGGGAACCGCTTGTTTTCCGGAGAAGAGAAGTGAAAAACAACAGATCATAAATAATTGGCAAAACCGTAGGAGAAGGTAGTTTATAATCCAATATTAAATTATTATGATGTCTGAGAAATGTGAGATCTGGGGCATCTTGAAACAGATATTTATTGTATTGGAATCTGACACGCATTAAATTGCTGTTCACGTAGCTAGTGCACTGCTATTTGCTGCTCATCTTCGCGTTTATCTTAACATTTTATACCACTTATAAAAGAAAATATTGTGTGTATGCGTTTTTTCTTGCAGGGGTCGGAGTAGGTCTAACCAGAGATGCTTCAACTCTGATGGTGGGCCAATATTTCAAGAGGAAGCGGGAGATAGTAGAAATCGTAGTGGTAGCTGGCTCCGGTCTTGGTATTCTACTCATGTCCATCGCGGTCCACATGACTATTAGGTCACTGACTGATACACCGCTGCTACTTTATTATTCAATCAAAAATGCTGCTTTGTAGTATTGCTCACAAGAACAGACAGATTTTGTAAACGACTGCGGTTGCTTCAAAGACATTTTAACAAGTTTTTCTCTCTTTTGGCAATTGTACATTTTGAAACAATAGTGGCAAGATCTCCGTAACAAAATAGTCGCAATTTTAACTTATCACTTAATTGCGTACGATATTTTCCTCATTTTTCTTTAATCCTGCTTTTTATACTGCATCTCCCGTCATATCATTTATTACAAAAAGGCGGTTTAGGAGTTCCCGGACGATGCCATGTGATAAATTATACGGGACATCATCTATGCAAGCCTTTAACAAAGTCACTTTATCTAGTGTAAAATAAATAAGTCATGCCATGGTGCATGTCTGCATTTTCATGCATTTATTCCGCCTTCTACTTTCATGTTACTTTCCTCTGACAAATTTGTTTACTTTGATAATTTACGGTGTCATATACAGCCCTTTGCACCAATAATAATATTCCTGCCCTAGCACAAAGCTTTCTGGATTGTTATTCCTTGTCTTGCGAAAAAAAACGCAAACTTTTTTCGTCTTCGTTTTCTTTTCTCCTACTTTTACTCATTTATTTTCTTTTTAACGAAGCTACTACTTTTGTCAAAGAAGGATGAGGAGAGGAAAATGAAGTGGTTCTTTAATATTTCCTTACAGCTCATTAGGTTGGCGCCTAGGTCTCCAAGCTATAACAGGCACAGTTTTCCTCACATTTTTCTTGGGAACTTGTTACCGTTCCGCTTCACTTTATCATCCTCAGAGACGTGCAATCCTCCATTTGAAGAACCAAAAACGGAAAGTATGGACGCAACCAAAAAATGTAATCTTCTAAAATGTTTTTCTTATGATATCTCCTATATCTCATATGTACACACACACACGTATTTTTTTCTATTCCAACTAGCTATTAAATGCAACGACGAAAATTAGGTATATTATACATATATTATGCACCTATGTATGTAGTAGCAAAAGTGGAATGTAGAACCATTCTTCAACCGTCGAATCCGCATTTCCCACACTCGCTAGCTGCTGCTACTTGTTACTTACAAGTAAGGAAAACATGAAAACATTATCAGAAGACAGTAATATTGCATCATCTTGACTGGGTAAAAATGCATCTGTTCTGATAGTACTACACCGACAATAAATTATTATACTGCTTGCTACTTCAGTTTGAGCAGCTCGGATTTTTTGGTAGGCTATTTATGTCGTCGAAGATGCGATTTTGCTAAAGTAGATGAACTTTTTCTAACAACATTATACGGACATTGATGGGCCTGATGAAAAATTTATTGGTCTCAATATTAACTCCTTTTTATTTGTGGCCTCACGTACGCGTATCACGGTACACGCAAAAAAGATGGCACGTCACGTTGTAGAGTGAATAGTTTGTACCAAATAAAAATATAGCAAATTGTGATTGTTATCACCATAATATATAATATTTTATGGATTGGAAGTTTTTAATGCGACGGTTTAAAAAAATGTACGATAACTTTTTTTAAATTGATACAGATGAAAGAGAAGGAGAAACGGGAGGATAAGCCACCATTCCTGGACTTTTCGTGTTTGCGGAGTAAAACTTTACAGATCCTGTTGCTGTCTACAGCTTTCACTTCCTTCGGCATCAATACGCCCCTGTTCAATCTGGTATAAAGCCCAATAAATTTTTAAAACATTTTTAATGTTTTATAAGCTTGTCGTATAAACATGCTCCTTCATCCTTAGAAAAACGAAAATAAATTTTTGCCAGACGAACGAGACAACATTTGTGTGATTCTCAGAATTTGTTTGTGTGTATTTTTATGCAGGTCATTGAATGCCACGGGGAAGCGGATCGATTTAGTTTAGTTCTTTTACACATTTACGTTGGAATTGCGTGGATTGTTGGTTGCTTTCTATTTGGCTTGATTGTAATTCAGAAGAATCAGGAGTGCCGAGTCTCCAAACAGTATTTGTGTCAGGTAGGATTAAAAGCAATAAAAGTAGACTGTATACGCGACCAAAAACAAAGTTTACATGTTTTATGCACAGGGCAACTGGGATAATATCATATATGCGAGTGCAAAATTGATTAAATTTCTGACCACTGACCACCCATTTAGTAACCTGAATGCTCTCCACTTTTTTCATCGTAGATGGCCAGCGTTGTATGCGGGATCTCAATTGTGGCTCTCACTGCTGTAGAAGGCTTTGGAGGGCTTGTGATATTCGTTTGGGTTTACGGATTTTCCCTCGGAGGGTATAACTATGCACTAAAAGTTTACACGTACGAAAGAGTCCGAGCTAGACACTTTCCAAGAGCGTGGTCCTTTGTGCAGTGCTCTCAAGCCATTCCGGTTGCCAGTGGGGTAGCTCTTACCGGTACCACCATAAAACATATTCAAAGCCTACATATATGTGCAGTACTAACCCAATATTAATGTCGTAAATACGAATAACAATAGGAATGTCAAGAGAAAAATTATGCGTTGGGCAGGTAATGGTATCACGTTTTTCTGTGATCATAGGTTACATCAATTCCACCCTTGGATGGAAAGTGGGATACTATTTGGCAGCTGTGACGGTGTTTTTGGGCTCTTCCTTCCTTTTCCTCACAGACGTTCGTAGACGGAGGCTGTCTAGACGAAAAACTAATAATAGTTCAATGAAAACGTACGAATCTAGTTTTATAATATTTGCAATATTTACTTAAAGTGCACATATGTGGTATGGTATAGGTAGTTCTTTGACCTTTGTTATTTTATTATATTTTTAAACGCGAGTGTGAATGAAAAATGTTTTTATTCCCTGTGACAAATTTTATTTGTGTTTTGAACAGTAACGAGACAACAGAGACAGTGCAATCCCCAAAAGCAAGGAAAATATCATTTTCTTTCCCAGTGGAACCCGTTCCCACTCAGTCAAAGCATGATTCGGAAGGACAGATTGCTGGAATTGATCCATCTATGTTGGCAAAAGAGCTTACATGTATTTCAGAGGAGGGGCTCATCGATATGGACTTCCAAGTAAGACTCAGTAAAATGGCAAAAAAAATTATCCAATGATTGAACATTACGCACAGGATAAGAACAGGAAAAAAGTTCAAAGTCACACTATATTGAAAACATGTTTAAACTCTGTGGTCTCGATGACGTAAAAAGTACATGTCTGTGCTACATTTCTGAGATTTATGCCTTTCGTCGGAATGTCCCAAAAACTGTTCTAACTTTAAACTATATCCCCAGTTTATTCATGTTAGAAAAACAGTTTTTCTATGTTTTATCGCCAACACGGTGACGGCACGTAGTAAATAAGAATAAATGTTGCAGCTAAACATTGCGTGTTGGAGGAGAATGATAAAAAATTTGGCATGAACTGTCATTTTAATATCAATGTTTTTCTCATTGCATGTACTTGCTGTGGTTTATTTCTACATAGGACATTTATTTTGAAGAATGGGCAGATTATTTTGGAGACTGCATTACATCATGTAACAAAGTGGAAAATTGTCTTCTTTCGGAGTACGACCCGGAATATGCTGTCCTAATAGAACGGCGAGCCAGACGATGGTCTGCAGCAAGACCCAGTTTTGCTCAAGCTGCTCACGCTGGCATTGGAGCAACGGCGGCAGCACTGGCTAGTGGAGTAGTTGGTGTTGGAACCAGCGGTGGAAATGGTAATGGAAATGGGGGCTCTTCCACTAATGGCGGCGGATCAACTGTTGCTGGCAGTATCAATTCATCCACATCCTCTCACCATCATCATCATTTACTCGCTCCAGGTTCATTTCACTTCATTCCAGCAGCCCAGCTTTCACAATTGTCAGCTCATCAGCAGCAACAAAGTAGTAGTCATGAAGGTAACTTTAGCATTCAGGCCCCTAGTGGAGTCACCGGCCCAGCACCGCTAGCATCTGGAGAAGGCCCAGACGAAGTCAGTTCAAACATGCCAACAGCAGATAGCGACATTAGTCAACCGTCGGGCTCCGCAGGTATCAGAGAAATCCCTGTTTTCCGAAATAGCCATTCACATGCCCATCCACCGCGGAGTGGAAGACGCTCTACCGTGGAGCCTCCATCGAGATCCATTACAGTCATTGACGAAGCATCCGTCTGATTTTTTTTTGGTAATTGATTAACCAACTATCATTCATGTCGTTGGTAAACAATGAAGCTGCACATTACTACTACTTTGAAGTCAGCGGTAGTACAGAATGGCACGAGTATTACACTATAAGGAGTAACCCATTATATAAGTTTTTATGTAAGCCATACTTTACAAGTAAGTACATTTTGCCCACATCATATTATGTACATGACATGTAAGTCTATATTGACAGCATTTTTTTTACTTTTGACATGTTGATAAATGTTTGCTATGCTAATTTGTGAAATTTCTCAGCGAGGATTCTTTCAAGTTGATGGGTTAGCCCCTTTTCAAGATGATAATGATAAGGTGGAAATATATTCACTCTCTGTGATGGCTTATTTATTAATGATGGTTAATATAATATTACTATGTATCCAGTATAATGATCTCCTTTTACATATAATATTCAATAATGATAGAGACGACGGCAGCGGCGGCGGCATTTTTACGTAATAAGTACATACCTTTACTCATACGTACCGCTCCTGCTCCTAAAAAATATTTTAAGTCAGTCATTACACGAATAAACCTAGTCATTTTATATTATAAAGCTGTATATTTACTCGTCATAAAAACAAGGTTTTACTTTAAACCTCGTGTGACGCCATATACTATTGTGCCTGTAGAATATATTGATAATTTACATATACCTCTCTACGTATTGCATTTATTGTAAGTATATACGAAGAAGCCATACTTTTTCCATTGACAGTTCCCCTGACTAGTAAAAACGTCAATTAACGACAATAATGTAAACAATGAAGTCATTAGTATATCCATTACCTAACTTATTCATGAGAGTCTATTGCGTGCCGAATTCTTAACGAATGTGTACGTCTTATTCGCACTGTCATTTCTGATGGCAGGTGAAATTGATTGATGATAATCTGGACCGTACTTTTAAAATGAGCAAAATGAGTGTGTACTTTATGAACAAGGACGTATTGGGGATATTTGTGGGCGCATAATTTAATCTGTTAATATTCGAAGATTATTTTCCAATATGTTGCAACATTGTCTAGCATTTTATATTTTTCTCAATTTAATTATTTTTTCGATTGCTTTTAAAACTCTACTCTACTGCGCGTTGACACTTTGGTTTATAAATCTATACAGAGTTAAAATAATACATTAAATGCCATAATCATAGTCACTGTTGTGTATGACAAATTATAGATAAAAATTAAAATAAACTTATATTATATTAAAGAAAAAGAATCACAATCAACAATTTTGTTAAAATGTATATTTACTAATTGAGTCGTTAGTCGGATTAAGTATTTTGGACGCCAATCCATTACCATTTATTTTTAGTTTACGCTGTATATACACATGAACAACACAATTCAATTCGTCCTTTTAATCTTTCATTGTATTCCAACAGTTTCAAGAATTAGTGCATGACTATAGCTTGAGTTGACTATCAAAAGCATCCTGAAAAATCCTGGAATTTAGGGACTGGATAGGATTTATGAACTTTTACAACTACAGATCACTACTTGCAGTCATTGTAGAATACTGACAACTCTTTAAAACAAAAGGATGCAAACTGAAGTCACACGAAAATTTTGTACCAAAAACTAGAGTTCTATCGTAATGTTTAAAACTACTCTTTACAAATGCTCCGTAGTTTCAATTCCCGCATTTGACTCTTTGTGCTCGACTTTGTTGTTTTTCTTCTTTGAATGTCCATTTTCACTGAGAGGATTGATAGAAATGAAACTGGGCACTGTTGCCGACATGGCGGACTGTCCTTTGATTTCTTCCACATGCTCATACATATTGTAACCCAACTCTGCCTTGTCCAAACCTTCTTGTTCCTCTTCTGGAGATGCTCGAATGTGAAGTCCCGGAATTTTATTGATTACAAAAAGGATGAGAGCTGTCATCACAAAAGACCATCCAAATCCTGCAAGTGTATCGATGATTTGCCAGGGAACTTGAAGCCAGTTTCCGTCCAACCAACCACCTTCAATAATCTGTCCATCCACGGCTGCTACACTCTTTTGCTAAACTTGAAGCTGGAGTTACATATCCTACAATTCATGCAATTAACAATTAAGATGTACTAAAGGTTACAATAAACAATGATGAAAAATAATGGTGTAGCTCGTAGCTTGAATAATCTACAAACAATCGAGACACCAGTCATGCTACAATATTTAACTCTTACCAGATGCCGGAGTAATACTGACTAATCCACAAATTGCCCCGCTGCAAAAACCCAAAGCAGACCATTTCTTATCGTGACGGAAATAGTCGATAACACTCCACGTAATTGCTCCCACTGATGCGGCCAGGTTTGTTGTGATCATTACCGTTACTGCCCGTAAATGCGGATATAAACCAGATCCAGCGTTGGCAATTAACCAGCCACACCAAATGAAGCTAGTTCCAATATAAACATGTGTCATATTATGTGGAGGTCGCTCGGTAGTATCTTGACGTTTTCCAACCATATATGCATACGCCAGAGCTGCTGCTCCAGTGGAAATCTGCAAAAATCATTACTTTATCTTGAAAACAGAATATGAAAGGTGCAAATACTAAAATTACTCGATGTAATGCTACAATTAGCAAATAAATTTAGAAAAATATATTAATATGAAGTAGCACATACATGAACAGGAGTGCCACCACCAAAATCAAGGGCTATGATTTAAAAAAAAGATCAATATACAAACTCACAACAATGTAGTTTTGAAAATTAAACATTTTTACATCATACCACCAAGTTTGAACGACCATCCTCTTCGATTCCATGTCCAGTACGTGAGAAAGTCGAATACCAGCGTGGTCCACAGGAAAATGAATACAACAGTGGGAAGGAACCGAGATCGTTCTGCCACTCCTCCCAGAATAATTGTGGGGGTAATCACAGCAAAAAGACAATACCAAATACTAGCCAAAAGTTGAGGGACTTCATCATTTGTAAATGTGGGCATGTCACCAACATTCCTCAGCAATAAATGATCAACGTTTCCAATTAGAGGGTTTCCCGTATCACTCAAGCAAAGCGTGAATCCTATCAAATACCACTGAGGCATAAAACCACACAAGTACACAATAATATCATTTTCATAAAGAAACACACTCGGTAAACGGGAGCATTTATCTATCATAGTGGGTGGGTCTCAAAACCATTACCTACCTGAATGGAGACAACAGCACAACTCCACAAACACAGCATTAGTAAACTAAGAGAACTTTTACTCCGAGACATGCCATTGTAAAAGAAACCGACACCTAATGGGTTTTAATGAATTTTAATGAATAGTAACGAGTTGTAATGTATTTTAATGGATCTGAATGGCTGCTATATTGTCATTACCAGGTATCATTATCCATGTAAGTGCAGTTGTCATCAGAAGCCATGTTAAAACACCTATGGAATATCAAATACTTAAAATTATTAACACTCCTCCCATTTCAAAATGGGATACAACAATCAATAGTAATCTGAACTGAAATGTGTATAACGCCATGTACCTGTATCATATTTCCGAGCTAGTTCAGGGTCTGCTCGAAGTTCAGTGTGATTGTCCCCTCCAAATAATAGCGCTGCTCTCCCAGACGCATCCATTTTTACAAACAAAACTATATCGTTTTGCTTGCGTAAAATAAACAAGTGTCTCAACACCAAGTAATACTGATTAGCACGGCGTCGTAAATTATACCGAATTATTGACCACAAGTAAACTGGTTCGACGTATTTACACAATGCTGAGTCAGTAGACAAACATTACTGTTTAGTATAAAACATCAGCTTCAAATTCGCACTAATATAACTGCACCCCAGTCTTCCCTACCGACAAGTGGACTTCTGGGGACTCGATGGTTGGCTCGCCTGCTGAAACTTTGCAATTTTCTTCATTGAATCAGGTTTATCCTTGCAAACCCGTGTATGCCTTCAATACAATCTGCAAAAAATATAATATGAGGAGAAGATAAAAACGATTTGGTTTAATTAAAAGCTATTTGCACTTGATTATAAAACTTAAACAGGCTATTTAAAAGCCGTTATATTCTCATCATGCAATCCTCACAGGCGCCTACTCGAAACAGGTATGAAAAACGATTGAAATATTTTTAAATTGAAAAATATTTTTTAAAAAAATGACGCTACTAATATGAAAACAGTATAAATATAATGATGCGGAGTGAAGTGTGTTTCTCAGAACGCAGAACGAGTCATGAACTTGATTTTCACTTTACCCTTTTTCTTTGGTACAAATGCATGTATCTGCAAATCTGCAACCTTTCAGAAGACAAGCAAACAGCTCTGGTACACACGAAAATGTATGCACTGCACAAGTCACCAACTCCATCAACGATTTGTGACAGTTTTTAATAGTGGGGTGAGTGTGAGAAATACTCATTATTTTTACGACTCCGACCACACCGATTGTGATGTGAGCAACTACAAATGCTAGACAACTGATGAAATTATAAATATCAATTTGAACTTGGACAACTACGTCATCACTTTGAGAAAATAATTCCATAATTGAGATAAAAGATGAACTATATATCATCCAAACTTTGCCTATAATTAAATAAATTATTGTTATGTTTAATAGGGCAGCAATTTTACAGGACCACAGACCACATACACAAAAGGAGAACAACCCAATGCAACAATGAGTTCATATAGTTTACAATATTTTGCCATCATTAAAATCTACAGTGTGATATTGCTGGGGTGCGATGGAAGTACGGAACGAAATGGACACCATTATCCAAAAATTAAACCGTTCCCCTTCCTATTCTTTGTCCCCAAAACGTTTAAATTAATTGTGCTACGACCACAGCACAATTTATAAACATTACATTTTCGGTCAATGCGCACAAAACCTGTTTCATTAAATTAATCAACGCACACCGTCTAAATTCAAATGAAAATCCACAGGTGAATTCTTCCAGTTCCTGAGTTGAGCGTATGGAAATAGTAACTAAAACACCATCACAGTTTATGTATTGGATTTTGTATAGTACTGGGTGGGTAGTGTGCAGCGGTAGTTTTTTTGTGAATCCATTGTGTCGGATTGTGTGCAAATGTGAGCACTTTATTTTAATTTATCAACTATAAAACTAGACGTCTCATTAAAGTGTGTAATGGAAAGTTTGCGTGTGTTTCTGGCTGGAACGAATTCAGGGACAACGCATGATCCGTATCTTAAATATCTATCGATTTCAAGTAAAGCTTCCATGTTTGTATAAGCACGTAACTCTGTCTTTCTATATAATATAATTATATTTTATGCACAATTTAATTTTTAATTTAGCCTGTAAAAATATTAGGATTTACCTGTGTATTCATACTCCTACTCTGCTATGTTCTGGAATGCTATTGTAGAGAGTTATACATTAACTTTAACTGAATATTATTATTATACTATTATTTATCTTCATTTTCTTCAGTTCACTACTGATACTGATACACAACGTCAGCCCATAAAATAATGGCCTGAAATTGGTATTATGTGAAATCTTATAAGGATGCTGTCGGAGCGGAAACTGATTTTAATTTGCCGTCTACACATTACTTTTATGCCTAATGAAATCATAGCAGTCACGTCAGTGTCTCAGTCGCTGTGGCTGTTATTGTTATTGCTGGGGGTTTAATAATACGGATGATAATTTAGTGACTGTAACACTTACATTAGCTGTGCTATTTATTACGAAATGCGAAGCAGAAAAGTATTTATTGGTGTGTGTGTGTGCTACGGCATGTATTACATGTGGAAATACACCTTGTCCATAAATATTGCAGTGGAGTATTGTACTATAATTATAATTGAAAGGATTTCATGAGGTTTGCCTTTCATGTCTGCTCTACAGTCTACGGGGAAGATGACACAAGACACAATAAGCAAACATTGTATAGGTAGGCAATGTGTAATACTGGCAATTACGTTTATTGCGTGTAAAGGTTATTTCAATATAATAATTATTATCGACACACGTTCAACAACGGCGACAAACGTTACACATCTTCTGTAATAATTGTGTGTCTGTTTCCTCTCCAGATGAGCAGCATCAACTGTCTGTGTGTGGGGACATTTTTTCATTAAAGCCACAAGACTCCAGTCTCCACCCATACAGCAGACTTGACTTGACTAACAAATTTTCTCTAATTTACGAAATCAGTGCTCAGCCTGTTCCTAATTTTTGCATTTACACCCTTTTTGCCAACAAGGTACCTCAAACATGCTTTTATCTATCCACGGCTCTAAAGTGCTGTTGTTTTTTGTAGTTAAACCAACAACGATGAAATGTCCAGACTAGTGACCGTGACAAATACCAAAAAGAATTACCACATGTCTGGACATCGTTACGTTTCCCATTCTTTGGGACAATAAGTGGGACAAAGTAATACACAATTATCCTCATCTTTAATAACATAATGGTCCCCATAAACATCATGTACATTTTGATGCGCAGTCACACTGCTAACGCTAACAGTAGAAGTAATGGTACCTAACAGCACATATGTAAACATCAAACAATAACGTGATAGCTGCGTGATCCCGGTTTAAATTATATGTCAGTTGTACTCAAAATCTCAAAAGTCATGACATTAAACCCGAATCGCCTTCTGCACGCGTCTGTTATTTGATTATGCATTGTTCTCCTTAAATGTATGATAACAAGTATGTATGCTGTGATAAAGAAGAATTCGTGAAAAAATTTTCAACTGACTCTACACGACTGTGTACTCAAACTCAACGCGTTTACTACACATTTTAGTATTTTTGTACATATGGTTTGTAGGAAATTATAAAAAAATACGAAATGTTTGATTTTGTTTGTATCCTCATTTTACATTATGAACATTATGGAAAATTCAAAAACTGTCTTTAAATTCAGAAAAAATTATTAGTTGTTATCCAATGCCGCAATGGTACCTGCCGTTAAACATTAAATATAATTGTTTGGATTGGTAGCATTTTAGCCAATTTTTTAAGAGCTAGTGTACAGAAATGTACATAGCTGCTCCTGCTTCTGCCAGATTAAAATAGTAAGTAGTTGAACTTGTTGTAAGGGATTAATATATGCAAAATAGTCGCCTACTCCACACGTCACACAACACGTCAATTCATGCGGATGTATTAAATAGAAGATTTTTGCTTCTAAAAGGAACTTGCTTGGCATTGTAGCAGTTTCCGTTTGTTGAGAACAAAATAGGATATTGAGCTGTCTGGAAGCAAATTGACAACCCTTTCAAGATACTTACAATATCATGGAAGTAAACTATTAAAAGCACTGACCCCCTGCAATTTTTATGCGGTTTTTCCTCTCCCACGTGTGTGCGTTCATCATACATGCATACATACGTGTATGTGTTTGGTCACCTTGTCATAATGTGTAGTGTAATTCTGATAATGATGCATAGGTATGTATAACACGTTTCACTCACCTCACCTTGAAGCACGAGTATAAGTTCCCCATAATATGACAAGTATTCATGCATATACAACTCATCATTGCATTTTTGTCGTACCTTGAAGGACAGCAACTTGTTTAAGAACAGATAGCTACAACAATTTTAGTGCAACTTTTTGTACACTTGCACAGTATTTTTGCACATAAATCATGTAAGCCGATACTCTATGATATACCGTCACTAGCCCGATTTACAAACTCAAAAATATTTGATGCTGGCCTTGTAAAACTATAAATGATAGAGTGGACAATATTTTTATAGGTATAGGTCATCACTCTGTACGTATTACCATGTGCGTCTTACAACAAATTTATATTCATGTATTGTATTTTGTATTCACTTAACCTATAATCACATGTCAGTATGAAATAGGTTTTTTTTTATAAAACTGCATAATACATATTTAATTTACTTTTCCAGCTAATTAAAAAAATGTTTACAAGAAAATGTACAAGCTGCACAGCACAGTTGACAGTATCACACACAAAATAACTGATGGAAGTATAACACATACCGTAGCACAGCCACTGTTCCCAGTCAGCGACTAGTTGTCGCTGGTGATGGTCGTGAAGTGAAAAAGCGGTTCTCCGTGTAGACCACAATTGGATTTCCTGTCAGCAAGACTACTTGACTAACCATAAGCTATCCCCATTTTTTTCGACTCCTCTACCTCTACTCAATTAAATAATATTTGGTGGGATGTTTAATAATACTACGTACGATGCTTCTGTCTGTTCGCGTAATTTTGCCCTTTAAGTTTACAAGTAAGATGTACGTTTGCTCGACGAGATTAAATGCAGAATAGGATACATTACATATCCCCTTTAAGTTTTAACGACACGGTAGGAATGCTGTATATTTACCTGAAACTCAAGGTATTTCCCAGCAGTCTTCCTTCATACCAGAATCATATTAGCATACGCAAAGTTGAGTTCAATTTTGTAAGATGCTGGTAGTATGTTATATGGAGGTTAGGATACACTGCAGCTGCGTTAACTAATGCAATAGGCATCGGTTGCTGTTACTCGCTCTACTTTTAACTTTTAATAACAACATCACTCGTTAAAACAGAAGAAATGTCATCGAAGTTTTTGGTAGTTTAAAACTGATATTTTAAATGGTCAGTTGTCTTTGTAACGATACTGTGACGAAGGGAAGATTGAACGCAAATGTGAAAAGAGAAACTGAATTGGTTATAATGTACCTACCTGTAGGAGCAGGGAGAGAGCATACAACAACAGAGCACTGCATTGTTTATTACCGTCAACATGCCAAGAGACACCTTTTTATTATCATCGGCAGTAACAGTAAAGACAACACCATAAAATTGGCCAACTGTACTACACATGGGACAACCAAACTGAGGTCAGGATTAGAATCAGAATATCAGTAAAAAAGAATTTTGTACCCACGAAACAATCTTCTTCAGCTCGTTACTTGTAGCCATTTATATAGATCTTGTTTCTTCACACACGGAGTTGAAGAGCGCATGGTATAACGAACGTTGTATAGACAGAACGGAGAAACACTTCATTATTGTATGTAACACCATATATTTGTGTTTACCAAGCGAAAGTACTCTTTTTGGGCAAAACTTTTAAGGATAGTGCTTTTCAAGTTGAAAATATTTAAATTTTTTATCCTTCTCTGCATTGTATTGTATTGCACAGTTACAGGCAAATATGTGAGCAGCAGTAATGTGAGTCAACAAACTAGCTGTGAATTATAAGTAAAAACAAAGTCAACCTGTATAATATACTAGAAGCCAGCCAACTACGTTTGGCGAAACAAATGTATATAAAGGGTGATTTCGGTGGTGGCGTAATTTAGGAGCATCATTTTTGATGGCACTAACCGTATTGG
>JAHZNE010001803.1:0-44543 GCA_027744055.1 Callyntrura sp. NNG-2020
GAAGGTGTGTGTAAATCGAAAACTCAGTAACAGTTATTTTTGCTTTCTGACAATCGTAGAAAAATACACACGACGGGTAGATTAAAACAGACAATGGCAAAATTTTCACATCGTTGCAGATTGAGTCGTGTAAAAATCGCAACGTACCAGCACTTAGGTACTTTTTGCCGTTTACGTTAACAAAACAAAGAAAAATTCTTTTCATCTACGCCGGCGGATAATCTGCGTGCGTGGTGGTGGTAGTAGTAGTAAGTATTATCTTTACACATTCCCAGCCGCAAGCTACCCTTTCTGCTTGGTACAATATCCGTACACCTTGCATTTCGTTTCTCTCCTTCGTGCATAAAAAATAGTAGCCTAAATAATGACACCGTACCAGTAACACACGCAAAGGTCCAGCCATTTATAAACTTTTCCTTGAAGAAAATGCACTTTGTTCCCGAAAATCCTGGTATATTAACCGGGGAAAGGGGTATGTAAAAAGTGCATTTTGCAAAACCCACATACTATGTTCCAAATTTTCCCGTTAATTGACCAGTTTCCACTTTCGACCATGGAACAGTTTCATATTGCAAATATCCCAGGATAAAGAAACAAGCGCTTTCCTTCGTGATACCTACTGTTTCTTTGCTTGAACAGTATTTTTTGCAAAACTGGTAGGGTGTTTTAGGCTGTTACTGGATTTGAGTGAAATTTGCATCACTGATGCTGGACAGGTGTGTGTTGGTGAAGGTCATTAGGCATGTTCCTCTTTTTTCTTTTGTGTGCATGTGCACGGTGTAAACCAGTACAGTAGGAGGGCCCAGAGAGACAAGAGCGACAATAATTTATTGTCTATTTCAAGGTGTAGAAACGATTAAAATAGCTTTATTTGTAAAACGACTCATTAAACAGTCCTAGCAGGGTACCAGCAGCAGCAAAACAACAAAACTCGCACAATTATTAAGATTCTATCGTTTAACTGGTTCAATAATAGGGGTTTTGTATTTGCATAATGGGGCTAAATATTGTGCAAATTACAAATTGCTTGTTCGTGCTATGAATAAGAACAATTATTAAGATTCCATCGTTTAACTGGTTCAATAATAGGGGTTTTGTATTTGCATAATGGGGCTAAATATTGTGCAAATTACAAATTGCTTGTTCGTGCTATGAATAAGACCATTCGTCATAGAACAACACATGTGCTTTTCATTACATAGAACTATTAAAAGTCTTTTCTCAGCAAACTATATAATTACACAGCAGGTTCGTGCTTGTCGGTTATGCAGCATGATGCAGACACTGCAGACCTGCTGACAAGATGACACTGACAGGTAGTGGAAGGTACTGCAATGTCAAGATAGGGATAATGGGTAACTGCAAGTGCGGAACCTATTTTTCTAAAATATAATAAGTACTTTACAGAGAGACTACTTTTCCAGAGAGGTGGTGATAAAAAAAATAGCAAAAAAATAAAAAGCGTATTTACTGTTTAATTATTTTTAGCCGTAAATAACGGTCCAATTTTTTTAGCGCATTAGCGCTAACTACTGCTTCATTTTTGTGAGTAGGTATTAGCGATACACATACTACGTCAAGCGTGAATGATATATGCTCTGTCATCGAGAAAGATGAGCGGCTCATTATATTCAATAGAAGTAGTAGCTCCTAGCGGTATGGTATGGTGAGACAATTGATTCAAAGAAAAGGTTGTTTTTTTCGTCAAATGACATGACTTGATTTTGACGATGTGATGCACAGATATTCAGATTAGATGGTTTTGCACACAGCTTCGTATCTTATCAATCACCATCATCATCTTCCATCTAATCAGTTGTCCCGACCTTCACCAAACAATATTTTAATGCACGGTGCTTAATTGAATACAACTGTTTTGTCTCATCAAGCCATTAAATCAAATAATAATAACCATGTTCGTATACATACACAACTACCTATGCGACATCCCTTTTACATAATTTATACTTCGTCAACTGACAAAGAGGACGAAAATATTGGTGACGGTACATTAGTCATCATCATCATCATATTCATATCAACAGCTGCTTTGAAAGTATTTATTTAAATAAAAAAGTCAACAACTCAACGATACCATTACACACACGCAGACACAGAGTGCCAAACGTTAATCCACGCGTGTAAATAATGTACATAATTTTAAATTTGACTTGCATGATGATGATGGTGAGTAAAGCTTCCACATCCATATCCCATGTCTTTGACCTAATACATAAAATCTGATAATTTTCATCTTAAAAATTATTACATTGCAGTTCTCTGATATTTTCAAAATAAAAAATATATACCAAAAATGTAAATTTTTACTGCAAGCAACATCGTACCTACTTTAGCAGCAGCAGGAGCAATAACAGCATGCTCCAAGACACACTCTGTGAATCAATTGTTAAGTAGACAGAGAGGTGCAACGTGCAAGTCACAAGAAGCGAACAGAAAGTTGAAAATTATGTTTTTTTTTCTGTAGTTGCCCACAGAGTGCCTACCAACCAAAGCTCTATTTGGTTAGACATTCAACAACAATACACGTGTAATTATGTACAAGGGGACGTTTGATGCTGCTACAAGATAGCGAGAGCTATAACGCGTATTCACATCATGATGAACAAAATTGAGTTTTTTTTGGGCGTGGGAGTGTTTGCTTCAATTATTTTATGAGAAAAAATTATATTTTTGTTGAAGTGTCATCATTGTCATCATAATAGTCATTTACATGCAACGCCGTTACGGCTGCTGGCAAATAATGTTCTCTACTAGGCGCGTATTTTATTACAAATTAAGTAATTTCGACATTGATCTTCTTCATGACTCTTTTCGTTCTGGTTTGTATTTTATCGCTTCAACGCACCTTTTAATGGCATTCTATCCTATTTTCAGTATACGTTTTGATAGTTCAAAAAAGTATCAGTTATTTCGAGTTATTTTGTATGTGTTACTACACCTAGTTGTTATCAGACATCAGACTGTCATTGAAAAAACCATTACCTTCCCGCAACTGTCTAAACGTATAACGAGACGCATGATCATCATCATAATTGCGGGGTGACTCTACTCCTCGTGTCTGGGCCCATTAACTGGGATGATGAGCCTTTAAAATATTAATTGGTAATGACATGAAAAATATCACGCACCGATGCAGCATCGCTACCTTAATTATCATCTCAGTTAAGTACACCCAGGCAACAACCCCGAGAGAACCATCCCACAATTCTACGTGACCTGTGTAAACCAGTGCAGTAGTGGATACACAGATATGCAGAGGTTGATAACTTGGGAGGAGGACACTGCAGTCTCAGTCCCTGAGCACTAATGTGTTTGTTTTTGTTGGGGATGAGCGAAATTGTGAAATCCTGAAAATAAAAACCAAGTTGAAAAACTCACTGGTATGCGAAATGCATGTTTATACGTTTTATGCCCTAAACATAAAATCAAAACTGTGACAATGCTGCGGACAATAATTATTGTTCAGCCTCATCTTTTGTGACAGTGTAAGAACGGTGGCGCGACGACGGAGCATTTTGTTTAAAATAAATATCAGGAGCAATTTGCCGATACTATTTAAAAGAAATTCTATTATGTTGATTAGCCGTGTGAATAAAAACATAATGTGAAGCAATACACAGCGCACAATCGCTTTCATGATGGGCAAGTAACCGATGCGTTAAAGGTATGAACTTGGGACGTGCCTTTAAAGGGCGCTTTATCAACAGCCGTCATCATCACACGCCATAACAATAATAACAATGGGTTTTCGACTATTTTTACGACAGGACAACGTAATGATTCGTTAGTATTATATATCTATCTGGTCGCGCTCCCCCTTTCATTGTTGCACTTCGTTCGTAGTAGATACAATTTTAATTTATACACATAATATATATAGAGTAGATAATAGGCACTACTAGTATTTAATTTTCTAGTCTGAAAAAAATAACTCACTTGTCTGCCTTCATTTTCAATGCAGAGCAGCATTATTTGTACAATTGTTATAATAAGAGGAGTAATTGTAACATCTGAAACACACAGCCAAGGGGACACACGTACAACAGGTCTACACTACTGCAGCAGCTGCAGTGCATAGAATCAAAGAAGTGATATAAATACCATTCATCACTGTTGCTGATGCATGTCGTGTGATTCGTCGTGATTATACATTGTGCGCGTTGAAAAGTGGTCTTGGTATGCGTTTTTACAACAAGAATGGGATTGACAAACGATTTCAATTTCAAGTTCGTCTTACTTCATACAAATGAACAACTAGTTTTAGCAAGCACACCAGCAGCAGCAACCCCACCACCGCAATAATTGTATTATCTGCTGAATTCTGCACTTTTTTATAATTTGCCTTCAGTTCAATTTTATAATCGTTATGCTCAAGTGCAATGTGCAATAACAAGGCAGTTTGTACCCGATAAGCCAAATGGTGCGACCATTGACCACGACCACCCACAAAATTTAGCATAAAAATGGTAGAGTTATTGCAATTTGCCATAAATATAAATATCATCATCACGTCACCGGTCTAATGGTCTAGCGGTCAATCGTCAATGAGGGGTCATTTTTTTAAAAATGCATAGGAATGTTCAGGTGTCGTGTAGTTGCTCGATCGGGTCACCATATCCATACGTCATGTCATGGGCTACCTGCAAGATAAACTGAGCGTGGTGTGACACTGATATACGGACCTGATACACACCACCACACAGTAGGGATTTTCGACATGTGCACTCTGGTAAAAGTTATGATTATGTTTGATGTTAAGCTCGTTAATAAGGGCATTTGCGACACATCGACATGCACACTTTGTTTATACTTGGCTTAGTCTCAATTGTAATAATAATATGGAACCACAGTTCATTCAGAATCCCAAAAGATGCTATCACCTCATCTGAAACGATACGGCAAGCAGTTACCTATTTTAGATGTAAACCGTTGCATTTTATGAATGATTTGATTAACCACAATTATTTGGTAAGGTACCACCACGCTCTATTTTTAACACAACACATGTATTTGTGTACGGTTCCATCCNCCACCACGCTCTATTTTTAACACAACACATGTATTTGTGTACGGTTCCATCCGAGTTCTTGGTTGGCCATGCACAAAGAGACAAGGCGATGAAGGGAAAAAGGACATTGTTGACTATGTTCTCATTAAGCGCTACAATCATTAAAATTTGCTACCGTGGTCGTGCTCGCCATATATTACAATATGTTACAATTCAGTAAATAACTTTGTTTCAATTTTATCCATCGAGCGTTTCATCGTTATTGGGACGAGACGAGACAATCAAGACCACGACTGCTGCAGAATATTGAGCCTTTATTCGTTGGAAGAACAATATCCTGCCCAGTGTACTATTACGTTTACATTGGATCATCAAAGTGTTAACGGAATCAAGCAGCGTGTTTTAATGATTGTCACGTACACACGTCGGTTAGGACACTTTAGGTAGACGCTGACACGACCTTTTATCAAAATGAAATGACTGATGGTAAATGTAAATAGCTCTGTCCATTACTAGTTTACTAGCGACCTTTTCCAAAATATGTATCGATCGTTCAATAGACTGCTGTGCCACACGTTTCTTTTCCTTCTCTCCTTCATTAACGGCATGCTACAGGTTTTGTTGTATAAAAATATCTCAGGCAGGCCATACGGCTTGCTCCGATAAATGTATTTATGGTATATTTCGAGATCGCTAGCAAGTAGTTTTGCTTCTCCGGACTCATCAATTTCGCAGAAAGTGTTTTTTTTTTGCAAAATAAAAAAATTGCACTTTTATTGCTATATATCAGTAGTCAGTAATCAATTAACATTGTGTCAACCCCAAAATTTCGAAAAAAGTGATAAGACATTCACCAGTTTAAAATTCTACACACGAATAAGTTGTTATTATTGCAAGAAGCGGGGAGTATATTCTTTTTTCCCTCAAATTGAGGTGTAATTTATGCAGATATGTTTAATGAAAATTGTTGAATATATTGAAATTTTATGTAATTTTCAATATTTTTTTGTACGGAAGTGTAAGCTTTTAGTGTATTGGCTCAAAAATGAAAGTAGTACGCACAGTGACTTTAACACAACTTTGATTAACATAAATGTAGTTGAAAAAAATGATACGTTGAATTATGTAAAAAAAAGACCATTTGCAGATGAAAGTCAGATCAATGCTTACCGGTTGCCGGTTATTTATTTTTAATGACCTCTCAAGATACCACAGGATGCCATTCGCATAATATATACATATATTAATTTGTATTCTGCTCGCTCATTAATAAAACAATCTGCCCACTGCTATACCACTCCACAGGATGACAATTCAAGTTGTTCTTATCAGCTCGCGTGCGTGCACATAATATTAGGCTCCAATTGACTAAAAGATGTACCATGTAATTCGTTACCTTTCAACCAGAATATTTTTCTTGATGATGATGATGATGCGTTGATTTGAGCTCCCCAAGAAAAATACAGACTCCCGTCTATTATGCAGTCGCACAGGGAGATGAAAGGTAGTAAGGTGGCATGTTATTTGCTTTTTAGTCATTATATTACCAAAATGCCAAAAGGACATACACATTAAACAAGACTCCACAAAAATGCTTGATAGCCACATAAATAACGTAATCACCGCCACTTTACGCGACAGTTCAATAATCAGAAATTCTGCCTTGTGAAGATGCTACTGTTACTCTTCTTGTCCCCACCTATAACTTGTCACACAATTTGTGTTCCTCACAAATTACGAATTCTTACCGCTTGAGAATGAAAAATAACTGGTCCAACTCGTAATGAAATATGCGTCGAGCAGGACACGGACTCGCGACAGTGTGATATGACAAATCTTTGTACATTTTGTTTTTGAGTGTTGTATCGAATCGTTGCAACTCGCAGTGCTCTTATAATTATTTTAATTATTTAATTACTCGCAGCATTTACATGTTACATATAATCATCATCTTTTGAGGGGTACTAATTTAAGGGACGGTGTACAAGCCAATATATACCTTTTACCTCTCCACCTACACGTCACTTTCGTTGCTCCCTAAAAGTTGCAGTGTGATGATAGCCTAGGGGAGCATCGTGCACATAATATCAAACAGTCTCTTGTTTTTTTTCCGCTATAGGTCAAGGACTTGAAGCCAACAAATCTTTTGGTTGAAAATTTGCGAAGTATTGTAATTCTTCTTTTTACTCCTTCCTCTGCTACCGCACATGCAGAGACTGTCTGATGGTAATCTTATTTGGCGTGCTTGTATGATCTATTAATCTATTGTATATATCATGTATGAATGGGTAAACTGGTAAACGCTGCATTTTTACAACTTTGTTTGCCAGCCAAAACACTTACTGCCCTCCAAGCCACCTAATTTTAAGGCCCCTCACACGCTTTAAAGAAACAAAACAATGAACAAGGCGGTCTTGTGTTATGTTGATTGTCAGCAGATGCCTTCATTACAACGTATTAAAAATTACATTTCAACAACTTTCATCTGGAGCATCTTCATTTTATGCCGTGTTTGTAACTGATTCTCACATTCAAGAACATTTTCAGTGTCTGGCTCATCTTCAAAATTTTCATTGGTCATGTTCAAGTCAATCAAGTTCCTCCAAATATGTAGGTATTTCTGGCATGTTGTGTGATCTTGTAAAAATTTGCGCCAAACTTCACACGTCATAATTATGCTTAGGCATGATACGTACGTAAACTGTTCCCTGTGGAAAGGCAAAGTGCCTGAGAGCTAATTTAATGTGTAGTTAATATGACGAACAGGCACGACCAGTGTGTAGGTAAAAGAGGCGAGAGATATCTCTCTCGCTCGATGCTACACTTTTTATCGATACATGCCGTCGTTTCAGAAACACGAACTTGACCGACTGTAGTTATTTTGTTATTTCTATCTAAATTTAACTGGTAATAACCTCGTGGTCTTGTCTTTATCTGGTCGTGATTAAGATGAAAACATTTATCCTGTTTTAATTACTGAAGCATGACACACATGTCAAAGAAACCCCCCTCATCAAAGCATCATTATGTCAGATTTGAAGGATTTCACGAACGAAAAGGCGTCTCCTCCAAAATAAAGTAAAATATGTAGAAATTTTATCTCTAATCGCAAGGCTCATCGTCCCGAAAACTTTATAGTTTCCTGTCACCAAACGATGTTTTAATAGTGTAGTTATCGCGTTGCGATAATTAATGATGATTTCTTTAATGTGTCATATGAAGGCATGCCCTTAGCTAAAAGCGCAGCAAAAAGTAACTTCGTTCGCAACATATTTAAACAATGGGCGCGCAGCACAGAAGAGAACAGAGTTATCAAATTATATCTTTTACAAAACTGAAGCACGTGCACTTTTGAACATAAACGTGTCCTGCCAATTCAATTAGATAATAATGCATTTTATATATACTCGAATTTACGACTTTCATACTACTATGTTCAAATACTTATGATGACCTAGTCGTCTGATAAAAGAAGATACCTACATAGCTACGGTGCCAAACCAAAATATTTGAAGCTGCATACCTTTAAAATATCATAGCCTATCAGCACCTACTTCGTTGACAAATACGCAAAGGACCATAGTTCAAAGCGTACAACATAATTCACAAGTAATGATTTCTTTTTTTTCTCGAGCATGAGCAGGAGATTGAATTTAAATTATTGTCTCCACTCACTCTTTACTACTCAACAGTTTTTGTAGTCCCGTTGATCGCAAAAGCGTGTGCTTTGTGTTGGTGCTAAATAAAGGTACGTGTTCTTATTTTTGCGTATTATGCCGTACACTACAGTTCCAACCTCACAACAGATTCATTCATACTTATTGTCTGAAGGGGAGAAGGTCGTCCGTTATACACATCTTTTTGATTAAGAGTTTAGATAAAGAAAAAATTCGTCTGCGTATCATTCGATTACAAGAGCAAAAAGAGTAAAACAAAATACTCGTGTTCAGGTAATAAAACTGATAACATATGTGACAGTGACACTCTGACAAAGAACCATGTGTATACATTTACATCCGCCAAATTATGATTCTCAAGGGCAATTTATTGAATAAAATTTTTCCTTATTTATACTCCATGTCCAATTATCCAGAAAAAAAGGTCACCAATTTGGGAAAATTTTGTTTTTGTACATTTTTTTTACTTTGCGTGTGTAAATAGATTCTTAAAATTACAGGAGATATGCTGGGCCAAGTAGCAGAGATTGAAACGGCAACGGACGGAAGGAAGGAATCGCACCCACTCGACCTTTTCAATTCGCAGTAAACTAGCAAAATAGCAATGACGTAACAAAACACGATCCTTGCTGACAACACCATTACAAATGTATATTTACACTACAGCCTAATAATTAGCCCAACCCAACCATGATGAAAATCAGACATGCCTAGGTACTTAAAGTTAGAACCATTCAACCGGACATTTTAGTGAACTCACGTCCATATTCATATTTTATCATTTAACCATGTGCAGTTCTCCTTCTTATCGTCTTATCTACCAGTGTAGTGAAGTACTGATGGTGGCGATGGAGTAAATATAACAGCAGTTACATTATTTTATACACCCCATTATCAATTTCATGATGTACACAACAACAACTGAGAATGTTTCAACATTTTTTTGTTGACAGAGTCAATTTCCGGTATTTCATGTTTATTTCGTTACAACACGATTATACTTATTGTTCACGAAAATTACGAAAGGATTAACTGACAATGTGCATATGTATGTAAGACCACAAAAGCAGGAGTCAATACACAACAATATTTTATAACAATATGTAACAACAAAGCAAAGGTAAAGTCTGTCTTAAAAATGTATAAACACGTGTAGCTGATGTTCATAACACGTTATAGTGGTAACAAGACATCATTGCATTGCATAACAAAGCAAAAGGCTACAGTGGCAAACAATAAGCAACAACAATGAACATCTGCAACAAATACAGACCAAAGTAAGTAAAGAATCAAATTAATAAGTGGAATAATAAACGGCGTATATAGACAAGTCCATTGTACTGCAGTAAGTGCGTAGCCTATTTTATATACAAGTTGTTGCCATTTATGCATATTTGAAGTTCCTTCTTATTATTGTTATTATTGATGTATTTGCTGCGTTGTATTGTGATGCTTTAACAAAAATGCAATAATAGGTGGGTTAATGGTCTCGCCGCACTAAATTGCCTGTAGTACTACATTTAATAATTCTCATTGCAAATGGTGTCAGTTAACTTAAAAAAGCTGTTTGTTATTTATGTACTAACGTGTGATGTTCCCTTTGTTTGTATATCCAGCTGTCAGAGAGCATCATCATCGAGGCAAAACTTAACACATTTTTGATTGTAGGTATTTGTGTAACAATCAAAGTATCCTCTTTGTAGTGCAGTAATGGTGATAATGCGATGTTGCCTATTAGAAGATGATGATAACTCGTAAACTGCTTAAAATATTGTTATGAAGTTATGAATCTTCACAAGCTTTTCTTAAGGCGAACATTATAGACATTAAATGCACTTAAAGTAATTTACTGTTTGTAGTAATTAGCCGGAAATCCGTTACGTCGGTACATTAATAAAAAGAATTTTTAATTGTTTAATATTTACCATGAATTAACTAAAAACAGAAAAACGTCTCTCTCAGGTCTCCCCTCTCTCTCTCTCCTTTGTAGCTCAGTCCACGATTAAGGTAGCAGCGGTTTAAAAACGCATAACAATCAGCATTTTACAATTACAGCATGAAGCTACAAAGAACTTAAAATATAAATTATAATGCATATTATAATAGCGTTAATGTTGAATATAAATAATCATCATATATCCTTCCGCGTCATATCTCTTAAATCTTTTTAGTTCCTGTCATGTATGCTGATGAGAAAAACATTTACTTACCACAGTTAATAAGCATATCCAACACTATTTGGGGAGCAATTATTTAGCAGAGAGGATACTGTTTAGTTCTTTGTTACTTCTTGTTGTATCACATTGTAAATTTTAATAATTACAATGTGGTTTTCGGCTTGAACAACCATTTTTGGCCGTTGGCACTTGTATTTTACGCTAAACAAATATTTGCCTACCGTGAAAAAATTAAATCACTACCGCGTATCCATGTAGCACGCTTAACACTTAAGGACCTACGTACTTTTATATTGACAATTTACACAGCAAAAGAGTCAACCCTGTTCCTGTTGCTAGAATAGGTGAAGGTCAGGAATTCATACTTGCACGTACTATCGTACTATCAGCGTGTATTTTACTGCGTACGTCACCAATCTTTACTTTCTTTCGTAACAAATTAAAAACGACATAAAAACAAAGTTTCGAATGTTTACGCAGGAGTACCTAAATAATGTTGTCTGCTGAGGCGACCATTCTTAGAGTGCAATTGCCAACTGAGTTTAATGACATTTTTCTCGTTCTTGAATGAAATAGACTCTCCGCTGGCTATAATGACATTATTATTACTAACTGTCTGTGTCTGATCGAAACCGTACGGATGATTGACAAATCTTGAGTAAGAATCGAGCAATGAGCCAAAATAATAAGATTTTCTTTCCTTTAATGAAATGATTGAATTGTGTCGATCCTACTTATTAGTAGTGACACGTCATAATTCAATTCAAGCTTAAGTGGAAAAACTTTATTCAAGAGCGAAGGGAACAGAAACATTTGAGTTCAATGTTATTTTTCTGTCGTACGTGTTGTTGACCAACACGACACGTCTTGGAGGAGGGACTTTGAGAATAATAATATTTTCTCATTATTATTTGCTTAAGCCCCTCTGTATGTTGGGAATAATTCTTTTAAAACCTTTCCACTCTCAACTAATTATCCTCTTCAATTTTCCGCTTGACTGACCTCATATTACCAACAAATACACACAATAATAAGCTGCTTGTCAATACATACCATCATCACATATCAGCTATTTAAAAAACTGCATAAAGTGGAATGCAAACGTGACTACGTGTCATTGCCTTTGTATAAACCTCAGGTTTATTTTTGCACTGATCGGAGAATATTTTTGCACCTTGCACTAACTACCTACAAATTTCATTAACGTATCAATAAGAACGTATTTACCCTGCTGAGTTGCATGGGCAAGCAATGAACGTGTATGATGTATATACTCCATACTACACAAAACATATTTCAAAATTCCAAAATGCTTCTGTCGTCGATTTCAGCATCAAATATCTCCTTTTTTATTTTTTAAAGAATCATCCGTCTTTTCAAAAACTTGTCGCCTTGTCATGTAATTCTAATACAGACGACGTTATTCAGGTGTTAGGATAGTTCAAGCAATTCGGCCTCAAAAAGGTATTTCATGGATTGAGTAGCAATTGACATATTTTTCATTTCCATCTAAATTTATTGTTCCTTGACTTGTTTACCAATATAATGCTGTCCCGCTGCGGCTTAAATTCTGTGTGGCAGGACGACAAGTAGTAATAAGCCTACTCTAATACACACAGTAAAGAAAACAAAGTAAACCAAATTTGTTTGTGTATTTTTAGCCTTCCTTTTCTTCATATTAACATTAATTTTCTTACGTTGACAATGAGTACTCGTTCCACGATTCAGGAGATGTAGTCCCGCTTTCGAGAAAATACGATACATCGCTACGCATGAATAGTTCCAATTTCAGAATGTTTGCTCTCGATTTACTCGAGCTGAATCAACAATTGACAGGCTTAAATATAGGTGGGAGCATAATTACGTCAAGCGGTTGACATATCATCAGGTAAGCCAGTTTGTTGATAAGAGTGAGATGATATGACGTAATGTAGGACTGAAAGTGTAACGGATCGAGCGGATGCAGAAACAAAAATGTTGACATTTTAACGAGATGCAATCATGATAAACGATTAAAGATTAATTTTAGCTAAATGTAACGGATAACTCATTGTAGTACATATCCGCAGCAGCTTAAATAAAGCAAAAGGGAGTGAATGAATATACCTACATGAGCAGTTAAACAAGCGACCCAGAAATTACGGCAAAATACAACACAATTACCTATAAACGACAAGAATTTTACCGCAGAGGTACATAATTCCCTAATATCATACGATATGAAAACCCCAAAGAAAGGACAAGTCTACAAATAATTTGTTGCAAAATTGTACGCTCAAAGTAAACAAAAACTTTTGCAATCCCCGATATTTATAAATTAGCTTGGCAATTATGTTGTTTCACTACATACGACATGAATGCCGATGACATCATCATTATCATCATGTTCGCACCACTGGAGGTAGGTACCGAAAGTGTATTAGTTACATTGTCAAAAGTCAAAATCGTGAGTTCTTCATATTGCGATGTTGATGATTTCATCATTACCTTCCTTTGTCTTTAAGTCTTTTGCCAAATTGTAAAAAATTACGGAAAACGCACACAACTAAAAATTATTGAATATGTCTAGTGTCTAGTTATTAATTCAAATCACAAAAAATTGTTGGACACGACCTTGTCTTTATGTAAAAATAAGGTTAGTAGTAGATACATGAGGACACAGGGAACAAACGGGAACACAGCCGATTCAAATAATTTTAGCACGCGATTAGCGAACGTTTTACCAGTTCCAAACAGCTTGATACAACAAACCGTTTAATGTATGTAAATATACATAATTATCAATGCCACAACGTTTAAGCAGCTAATTTATGTGAAATGAGTTATTTATACATTGAAATTACTTCGTAAAACAAATAATACTAAATCAAGCAAAAACGGCACGCTCTTCCCTATTTACCTGTAAACTGTGACATCTTAACCGCCAAAGCTTGAGATTGCCTACCTTCACTACAAAATTTTACGATGACATGTAGTATCGTACCGCTTGATAGGTGCTTCATCGCTTAGTTTTTAGTTTTTTTTAGGTACACAAAAGGCCGATTCTGTTTCCTTTGTTATGTTCGTCTTTGTCTTAACTATACTAATATTCACACACTAGGCGCATGCAACAATGACTTCATATACTGCCAAAAAATGTGATTGGATGCCCAGCCTGCACTAAGTAGCAATCGAATTACCCATTAACTAAATAGCCTGGGTTAATCATCAGCATGTGTTTATATTTGTTTGTAAGTCTTTACTACTAATCATTTTTAATGCGAAGGTTACGCTCTGTCAAGTACACAAAAGCACTTACAAACTTACCTCATACTCATAAATCGTTTCGTTTAAGTATCTACAGGGGTCATAGCCAGAGAACAGCGAATAAAAAAATCTTTTTTGTGCATCACGCATCCATGCACAAAATCATTGATTTCTTTATTTACTTCTGACACAGTCTCACGTGTCCAACGGTGTCATCCAAGAGAAGTGTCATTGCTTCTTATGGGTGAGGATTGTTATAAAACCACAGTTTTGTGATTTCATGTTTCATCTAAGAAACCAACCAGAAATAATGCATTTGTCCGTTACATCAATAATGTAACTGTGTACAAAAGCATCCTATATAAGGATGACAAAGACACTGCTAATATCAATGTCCATCAAATCAGATTTTCACTGCATTATGAACTTCACGTGCATCATTAAAAAAATTGCAGTTAAGCAAATTGTAAGGTGCAGTAAAATAGCCGCTACCACCATACCACTAATAGCGGGATAAAATATTGCAGATAGCATATAATAATCTTATATGAAGATATGTGTAAATGAGATTTAGATTATCAAGGGAAAAACAGAATGACTTTTATTATTTTGCTAGCAGCAGGAGAGACCCAATTTACAGCCAAGCACGACCACCCAGTTTGATATCATCATAATTTCAGGCATGTATCATTTGCGCTGTTCTATTTCATTGTACGTTAAATTGAGATAAACAAAGTGTGAAACGAAGTGACTTTATAATAAGATTCAGTACCCGCATGAGTACAATTGTAACGTCCAACCTAAAACAAAAACCAGACCACACTGCAACAATGCACAACAGTGGAAATGATAGATAATGTTAATTGAATATTATTGCTGGGAACAATGTGTACTGATCGTATTGATTGATTGGATCATAAAAGCCTGCACTCTGACACGAAAAATAAATTGATGATGGATGGGACACATTTATGATTTAATAGCTAGCTAATCATGATTATTCTGTGTCTTCTCAGGAAAAAATGAAAAATAAACTTTGCACAGTGGCATATACAAACAAATTGTGTAATACTCATAAACTAAATTACGGTGACATACTGAAGTCACCGTTTTAACTGGTTACCCAACAATCATATTGTGTCAAGTGCAAGTTTCCCGAAGAAACTTCTACTTGCTGAATTGCAGCCCTTTACCGGCTAAGAGGCGGAATGGCCCGATTAGGTAAAGCTGCGCTTAACTTCTTCGAGGTTGCCTCTTCGATCCTCGGTGGAGGTCGGGGAAGATATGATGTTTTTATTAAAGGCAATAGTTCATCTGACATTTAAGGATGAAAACTATCACTACTGATCTTCCCCTAATGTCATTTTGGTAGTGTTATTGTCAACAGTTTTGCTGTATTATTTCCTTGATGTATATGTGTACGGCTTAGCCTCAATTTCAATTAATTGGTTCGACATGACATGGTGTTATCATAATTATAATGCACTTTGTTGTATAGTACATAATTATAGTGCTGGGGCTGCAGTTCTTAACATTTATTGATAAGCAAGGACAAGCAGTGGTAACGAGAATGACGACGAGCCTTCACTGCTACTACAATCAGGAATATTAAGGACTTTATCGACTCCAGTCGACTCCTCTATGTAATTTTTAACGTTTGTATCGCATATCAATTGACTTGTGATAGAGGAGCTGAGATGACGTCAAAGTCATACTTTTGGTATGATTGATAAATGGACAATGAGCAAGTTTGATTGAAGGGCTTCAAATGAAGTCAACAAAACAAACACTACAGAATAGTAACAGTCTATTTTACTTAATAATATTATTGAGGTGTAATTCCAATTCCCAACAGCAAAGTGCTCAAGATGCATTTCCCTTGAATGTTTTATTATGGATTAGGCATATCATCACATACTTCATTTTTATCAATAAAACTGGCGACTGACAATCAAGCTACTACGTGGACGTGTAATCAGGAGGGGTGTTAAGGTGAACATCTCCATGTCACGTAGTGAACTTTTTCATATTTTTCATGTCAATAGCCTAAAAGCCTAAAAATACGCTTGTCGTATACCATTTACATTATTACTTGTCCCTGCCTATAAATTAATGAGATAGAGATAACGATGGAAGATAAGAAATTTCTGAACGTGTGGGAAGCTGGAATTGGCAATGCAAATGCCAAGTTTCTATTTTTGTATTTTGTACTTATGTGTCTAACCTTAATTTCAGCATAGAAATGTGTAAACTAAACTAAACGACGACGTGCTAAGGATGAACAAAGAACAAATTAAAAGTTCTTCTGACATACTTATTTAAGTGGCCTACATTTATTCACAGCACTACTCGGAAATGCGTCTTTAACCGTACGACCGTGCTAAAGTTCATATATAATTTTCACACCGTTGACGTTACCAACAATCAAGCATGTAAATATCTAAAGTTCACATAAGTCGCAACTTTTGAGTAATTTGATATTAAAAGTGTGAGTACATTTCAGTGTACCTATGTTTGACATTTAATGCGACAAAGATGACCCTTATAATACGACCATTTGCTACTATTAGACCTATGGCTTATCCATTTCTTGTCAGCTTACATTTATCAAGGATGCAACAACTAAAATGAGTTAAATGTCAATGCTTTTTTGAGTTATGTGCAAGTTCAACTTGTTCATGATGAGTCGTGGAGTCTAATCATACATAAACTTGTAAAACAAGCAAGGGCATTGTTTTAATTTGTAGTAAAACTTAATAACGACTTGTAAAAAGTCATGTTTCTTACTTTCTGCGCTTTGTTTTCCTCCATTGTTGCTGGTATTTTGCCCTAAAGCAGCCGGGACAGAAGCAGCAGCAGCAGCAGCGGCCGCAGCTGCATTGTTGTTAGCTCCACCACCAAGTCCTGCGAGTAACGCAATTTGTTGCAGATTCAAAGACTGTCGTTTCGTACGGTTCAAGGAGGTCATGGCATCTTCCAACTCCTGGGTCGAAAATGAGTCGGTCAAATTTTTAAACAACATGTCATTCATCATCACCGATGACAGCGTGGTTGTTGGGACAATGCTTTCCTTCTCCTCCACCTTTTCGGAACAAGCACAACTTAAAATCATAACCAGCATCATCACCATTAACGAGCCCATTTGGGGAGATGAGATCCGCAACCGCGACGCCATGTTGAGGCTTCGTATAATTGAAGGAGACATAATCGAAGAAAAGTGTAAAAATAGAAATGGCAACTCTAGAACAATTCTGCGGTCTAATATTTTCTCACTTTTAATGGAAAATTTAGAATTTGGACGCGGGGTGCCTAAAAATACTCGTCAGGTTGTTAGCCAATTCATTTGGAAAAATGTTTTTTGTTAAACTACTAGTAACTTCATTTTCTCACACCACAAACTCATTCTCTCCGTAATTGACGAACAACGGCAGCACAACAAAAACAACAATCGTCATCAGCAAAATAGAAATACCACGACCAAGTTATAAAAATGTCAAAAAAGTTGTAACTGTGTGAATGATTCTAATTGTTATCACTTGAAAAAATGACGAAGAAGAGTGCAAACTTGGCTATGAAAATTATCAGGGTCAATGTAACTATTTCCCTTTACTTTTTTAACGCTGTTTTTTATACTTTGAACGAACTTTTAGTCACGTTTGTCTTAGTCCATGTAATGCAATTTGTGAAAATGGAATCCTTTGGAGCACATTTGGCTGTTAGTGACGCTATTATATTTATAGCAGCTGCGAAAGTTAAAATATTTATTCAATTTAGCAAAATAATGACAAAAATAGTAAAACGGTGAATAATTCACGTTCCGATGATCATCTTCACTTCATCTTTCGATCACTTTTGCACTATTTATCGATTAATGTCGACCAAAAACACACATCACTTTTTCATCTCCGTTCGTGATGCAATGTCTATGGAGGAAAAAAAACAATTTACAGTAAACAAGTCAATTACTAAAATTTACAAAAAGTAGCAATGACTGTCACTATCATTCTTCGTAAATATCCTCCGATGACGTCGATGATTGTCCAACGATCATGAAATGATTTTTCATGAGAATCAAAGAATCATTAAAAATCAACTGTCGAACTACCGTTTAAAATTCCATTCAGAAGCCGTCTCTTCTCACTTCAAAACAGTTTTTTTATCCGCGTTGTCTCAAACAGTTCAACTTTAAAAAGTCACAGATTTGTCACTTTTAATAAAACCAATATATTTCAAACAATTTTCGCGAAATTGATTGATTGCCAATTTTTTGTGCCCGTAGTTGTCAGTCACTTGTCACACGAACTTGGTCTTCCAAGTTGAACAAATTTTAAAGAGCTACGCACCACCGTGTCAAAAAAAGATTTTTGTTTACAAAATTCCCTTTCAAATCTGAACAAATTGCATGTGCAACGGCGCATGCAGGCATGCAACTGTTCACAGTGTTTTCTATTGTTGATACTCATGCATCAAACAGCAATAATTGGTGTTTACTCCCTTGGTAGTACATACATTCACTCGAATGGGAAGCCAGGTGCGAACTAAAAAGCACTGAAAAACTTTGCAAAAGGAGTGAACAAAGTCAGTCAAGACAAGACTACTACAACAACAGTCGACAACGGTTTGGTCGCCGAGTAGGTACCTGTAATAATACTACTCGGGCTATAATAAAGATTTGCCAGGTGCTCGTTATATTCCCAATAATGAACAGTCAGAGACAGTGAGATGCATTAATAGGTATGAGCCAACTTTACTCTCAACTACGAGTACAAAAATAATTTTTTGAGTTTGTATTTTTTAATGAAAGAGCACTTGTTATAGTCCATGTAAATGGTATCATGTCATGTATCAGCGTTATTAGGAAAGTAAGAAGCCAAAAGGTACTTAATATGTGGCAAAGATTTCTTCAAGTAGGGAATGTAATATAATCTTGTGTGCAGGTATAAAATACCAAAATCATCATCATCATACGTCGTGTTGCCAGTTTAGTCGATCTGTTCATTTGGTAGTGTTGTAGGTACACACTAAATTTTAATGTTGATAGTTGGTACTGTGGTAGTTGCTGCTGTAGAAGGAAAACACGCACCACTTTCATCCATCTAACCTTTGTTCTTTTCTAGTTATCAGACGGGCAGACAGGAGCTCGAGCTGTGAGATTGAGACTTGGGCATATTTGTAGATTAATTCTGTTCAGTGTTGATCGTTGCGCGCCATTATACTATACACGTACACAGGAGGAGTAATCATGGTACTTTGTAGTTAGTTGACTTCAGATAAGAATAATGGTAAGGTCTACGCACAATGTATTAATGTGCATATTGGGTACCAGTCTCTCTGCCAATGTTTGACTTTTGCCATATGCAATAAAGACAAAGAATGACGATATCCGCTTCGCGGTGCGGATATCAAAATCACAAAGCTTTAAATGCACCTTTTTACTCGCTTGCTATGTTTGCATAGTTTGCATGCCTGGCTTATCAGGCCAGATCAGAGAGCCTTTATTTGTTTTAATAGTGAGAGCTTCAGAGCTTATCCTTATCCTCTCCATTGAGGCAAGGGCCAAAAATGATTTTTATGGGGAAACTTGTGCAAGGAAATGGATGCCTGTGTGTGTTAAGCAGGTTAGACAATACAATGCGGCGTAAAGAGACTCACGCTGATGTTTTATATAATTTTAGTTTTGCAAATTCACTTTTTTTTTCTTTTTACTGTCGTCTTCATCACAGGTTGCAGGTATGCAAATTTTGTAAAAAAAACAGACCTATTCAGCCAAATCATCAATCATTTTTGGTGCAGCAGTAGCAGCGGTGTGGTATTATCAAGCCCAGCCATCAAGTCTCTCCGTCTATGGGTACATAAGACCAACAAAAATATTAAGTATCATGTGAGGGGAGGATATGAAGGTATCAATGGTATCATACGTGTTGCATGTGACTACCATGCCACAGAATTTCATTGTGCTCATCATTCCCCACAAATTTACAAATATGAGCTTCGTCTTCGTCTCTTTTATAAATCTAAATTTTAAACTAAAAAGATAATTGGCAAAAGAGAAGCAGCAGCGAAAGTTTTAATGTGCTTTATATAAGACCACAAATAACCTGGTGCATTTTTCTCGTTGTAAAACTTGTTATTTTTTTGTTCGTTGATAAAAGTTTAGGCAACGGCGGTTGTTTGTCGCTCACAAGACAAGGATAGCTTCTACCCCAAGTAAGTAATATGCGATGACGGTTTAAACACGTGTGTTTGTTTGGTTGGTGTTTGGAGTGAGGAAGATTCTGGTTGCGATTATATAGCAAGGTGATGTGATAGCTGGCACTAGCAGTCGAGGGAAAAATTGTGCTAGTGCACTAAAAACGATTATAGGTGATGATGAAAATTGCAGTAGGTTAGTTTTTTTCATGCCTATATAGCCTGTATTATGTAGGTATTAATATAGTGACTGCATGCTGCATCCATGTAATTGCGGCATGAAAAGAGATGAGAAAATAACCTCATAATTTAATGGTATTGTGATTTTTTGGTATTTTCATTCTTGAAAAATTCTTTAAAAAAACGCATGTGATCGTGATGAAAAGTATAATCATCATCAAAGAATGATAACTTGTTGTTGTTTTGAGTCTGAAAGTAGTGGTGGGAGCCGCAAACGCGTGTGTGTAGACAACTAGACAACTGTAAAAGGAGCATGTTTCTACAACAAAAACGTACGATGAAATGAAAATTTTGAAAATGAAAACTGTTCTGAGTCATTTACCATATATTCAGCAAGCCATCTGCCGAGTTAACTGAACTAGAGTTGCTGCTATTTTTAACATGAAAAGTTACTGAAAATGAAAAGTAACATGCGCAGAATCGTGTACACACGGCTGCAACAGGATTACGGGGAAGATAGCGAATGATATTTGAAAAGGAGGCCAAAATGAATTCCGTACTAGACAGATAAGCACGTCGTAGGTATTGCAATAGTTGCGAAAACGTACTCTTAAGTAAAATTACAATTTCTGCTTGAATCAGAGAAGAATGCTTATAAAATGTCCTCAGAAAATCGCTCTTTCAATGAACTGGACAGTGAAGTGTATAGATAGGGTCAGGCAGGAACTTATTTTTACTTCCTGAACGCACACAGAGTTCAAAAGTATGCAGCATTCAGGCATCTTTGTCGTTTATTTGTTTCAAGTTGCATATTATCTGATTGACAGATAAGATTAGCAGGCATGCTCATTATAAAATATTTTATACAGCAAAAGTGAGGCTTTCCGCAGACAAAACTTGAAACTTGTAAACGAAAGAAAAATAATGATTTTAAAGACGATGATACACGTTGGGAAAAATAATCAGCCAAGTTTTTGCATAACGTCAAGTGTTGTCCTCACTATCAGAATGACTGTTTTGTGCGTACATTGCGTTAAATGTTGTGAAGTCTGAACAAAGCAGAGAACTACTTACCTACTTGTATCTTTCTACCTTTCTGATCACTTTGACAAATTCTGTCATTTCAACGGGGGGAGCGTTGCACTTTTCAATAAATTGATGTCAGTGAAATGATGATAAGCGCATTTTTATTAATAAAACGAGATATCGTCTTCCCACAAAAATGTGCTGTGCTCTAATAGCTGTTTTCCATTTTTACTGCAACCAGTGACACGAAAATTATTCTGACATTGTTTTTTCCTTTAACTGGTTAGCCAGCTTTGTTTGTGTGTTTGACTAGTTCATTACAACAAGAAACAAGAGGGGGATGGTTGTGGTTAAAGTAAACTAGGGTTTGTTGGGTGACTTCTAACAATCATTGCTAATGTACGTACATACTCCTATACACGGCAACGGCCTACACACTATTTAGTAGTGCCTAGAAAACAGTCAATAATAATAATAAAGAACTTTTAATTGCTGTCATGTACTTTGATGAGAAAATCAAAAAATGAAAAATGAAAACAGGATAAAGATGACAATAAAGTGGATTCTCTCAAGAGAGTCAAAACTTCCTCTAGTCTCCCCCTTTTTCTTCCTGTGTTAACGACATTAGTTTTCCTATAATCTACTGGTACGAGCGTGTATTTATTGCAATGGGACAATGACTTGCAGAAAAGCACTTAAAAGTGTTTCTGTACTACATTTGAATGAAACCCATAAAACTTGATATTTCCTACGGCAGTGGGTGATTTACATGCAGCCACTGTAACAATTGAAAAGTGTACTGTAGGGTCGGCAGGGGTAGATAAATATATAATAGCTGTACGCGCTCTTTAATTTCTTGTCAATCGTTACAATCGCTTTCCGTAGCCTATTTTTGTTTATCTCGAACACATTCACTACTCCCGATGCAACAACAAAAACAATGCAGTGGTGGTCGCGACAAATTTAACGGTTGTGGCTATATTTATATTGCACTCCAAATGCACCACGTTCGCCATATGCCACGCATACATGAGCCACCATTGTTGTTTTCTGATAAATAAATTAATGTACATATGTTGCAGAGACAATATGAGTTGTAAGAGCAGCAGACGGATACGATTAAGGGCTTCGTTCGATACGCATATTATTATCAGCAGGATTTTTGTAAGATGTTGCGGTAGAAAATCATGTCAACAGTGCATCCTTATGTACTTGCTTGGATTAATGATTTATACTTGTAATACCTACAGAAACCAAACTGGTCTGGACGAGGACGTTAAAAAAAAGTAATCAGGAGAACTTTTACTTCAACACAAATGTCCAAATTGCACTCATAACTTAGCAGGGGGTCGTTATGCGAGATATTCAGGGATTTTTTAATTTTACTTTTTTTGAAAACATGTGACTCTGGAATGCAAAACACATTCTCCCAGAGGCTATGAAATCATTAAGAGGTTCCCTTCCCTAGTTAACAAAGGGCGTTTTATGACAGTTCATACTGGAAACAGCCAGAAAATGTATGGTTCAATCGAGCCGCAATGTGAGGCGACGTACAACGAAAATGACAAATTGCTTTCGCATCTTCAGTAAATCATTGCTAAGAATTTGCTTCCATCTCATTTATGTCAGTCACCTAACAATCATTTTAATACCCTTTTGCATCTCGAGGCTATTTTTGGTAACGACAGCGGCTAAAACAATCGCTAGTCGCCGATTATTTTTATATATGGACAGTACACATAGTCAGTACACACATCCTTGATGACACTGAACTCTAATAATTTCCTGTTTGACATATACATCACCTTCATTTGTTTTCGTTCATACATCATCCCTTTTTATAGTTTGTACGGATCCATAAACTTAATATTTATGTATTAATAACAATTTGTACTTTAGCATACAATAATGTGCATGCTCCACATATTTTTGCACACAACAGGGTTTGGTTTCCCTTTTCCTTGCCTTTTATCTGCCATAAAAATGTTGGTTCATCTTTGCCATAAAAATATCAGTTGTTAAGTAAGTTTGCACGCATGCAACACGCTCTCTCTGTTCGTCATGAACCACGACGTTGTGACAATGGCGCTGTATAACAGACAAGATAGTTTCCTTTTAAAACAACGCCCAAACTGCTAGCTGGAGCAGATTCAGTTAAACAGAGTCATCGTCATAACTCATTGGTAGTATGGCAGTGTGTCAGACCACCTCTAGAACTATCACGAAAAGTGGTTGTTAGCTCGAAGCTATACTACTACTACTACTGGGTTGTTAGTTGGAATTTGAGGCACCACATCATCATCATCCTCTTCATACCATCGCGTTTCAACCAATACCTGAAACAATATCAATTTAACGTGCATAAGTTTTCTTAAATTGGCATTTCGTAACTGAAACGTAACGTGGAAGATATAATTTTTCTGGTCGTCATTAGTCCGCATTTTTACACCGTGTAAAAATGCAGCAGCGCCTACTTTGCATGTCCAAGCGGGGAACTACAACGATAATTCAGTTTGATTCAGTTCAGTTTAGTTTCGTCAATACCATCCACGTTTTTACCCAAGCGAAGCTGCAATGTTGTTAGCGTTTATCCTTTTATTCCTTTTTTTAAATGTCGTTTATACCCCTACCCTACCATCCTACCAATTAAAGCAAGAAAGAAGGAGACGACGACATTACATTGATCATTTTGACCATTATAATGTGACGCAAGTAGGTATTGTACTTTGTTCGTGGAGTCGACCCATCCGCACCCTTAATCGCGCCAGCCAGGTAATGGGTGCAAAAATGGACGACGAAGAAATGAGTGACTACAGCAGCAAGCGTGGTCATTCAAGAAAAGCTGACAAAATTTACCATAAGAAAGAACACAAGCAGCGTACCAGCTCCTTTTGGAACGTAATAAAGCAGTAAATTGTTTGACGGTAAACAGAGGGGTTCTCCTGAAGCCTTTCAGATAACAGGTTCACCTTGACAGAAAGAGAGAGAGAGAGAAAGAAGTAAAGGCAGAGTTGAAGATACCTACCTACGTTTTTACAACCAGCAGCACTGCCACTGCCATATATTTTGCATAATAACCACCATAACAATAGCAGGAATGGGACCTTTATTTGCAGGGAATGTAGATTTGCTCTTTAGACTAAATATTTCAGACTACCTAATCGTATCTGCTTATCATATTTAACTTTCAACATGTTGTTATTTGTGACTACAATAAACTGGACTCTTTTTTAGACCTTTCTATGCTTGACACAACACGGGTATTGAGTATTGGTCATTAACTTGATGAAAATCTGTCGATTCCCAAAACGCTTCTATCATAATCGTATATCATATCGTATCATATCTTAGCCGTGCAGCTTGAGTAAATTCCTTTTTAATTGTTTTTATTTTTAATTTGCTGTAATATCAGCCCGCTTACACATGTTGTAACCCCTTTGCCAACAAACCTTGTAGGAAACTCGATTGTTCAATTTTCATTTTACAGAAAGAGAGTGAAAAAATGGCCGTAAATGTGTTACGTGTATGGAGATTACTGCATAAATGATGGATCTATAAACGGATTTACACCTTCTGGATTGTTCACTTTTTAAATCCATGATGGCATTTTTTTAGAATGCCACCATGTCGGTGTGTACAGCGGTACACCTTTCAGTTTTATTACGTGTGCATGACAGTTTTATTAAGGCAATTAAATTCTCAATTATTATTTACCCAAAGAATTGATTGTATATTAGATGCTAAAAGTGTTCTGCGTCACTCCTTTATATATTACGGGTATGTGTGTGTATGATTATATTAAATATGGGCATTATTTCTGTTGATACATTAAAAATGCAATTTCTGATACTCATATACTTATGCTCAAATCGTCCGTGCAGCAATGAACCCTTGATATTTTCCTTGATCTTAGGTTTTATGCCTTTAATTATGACTACAAGCAGCCTACAAGATCATTTATTAATCTCCTTCCTCAGCAGCTATCAGCAAAATCATATTTTTTTTCATTCTACCTTTGTCCCGTTGTATTGGTAAAGGCTGTTAATCAAATAGACGCTGCTATACAAATACCATAATATTTTATCTTGATTTGCAGAAAGTTTGATTTATGTGGAAAATAATTGCAATAATATTATGACCTCACCTGTACTATACCACTGGTAGCATATGTCCCTATCAAAATTGGGTTTACTTTTAGTATTTTCTTTATTTATGAATATTGTTTCTTGTAAGCTATTATAAATGTACCTTACTCCTTGTAATTTAGTTGATAGCGTATTAAACTGAATAACTCAAATAAATGAAAGATCCTTTTGGGCCAAATTACATCCACAAATTTTTAATAGCTATTGCTATTCCCCATTAACTTTTCTATCGCTGAAAGGAATTTGCCGACAAAAAATCCAATTTAATGGAATATTTACCACTTTTTGCTTGAAACCTTTAAAAATACCCGTCTTAGCTTTTACGTTTTTACCATTGTATTTTTTTCAAGTCATTTTTTCGGTGAACCATCAAGGTAAACCATGTATGTATTCAACTCGGGATCTCAGCATGGGATGGTTGCAACTTTTTAAATAAATAATTCATCAACCCATTTACTACCTACTATTAGGGCGGATTTGCCCTGGGTATTTTTTTAGATCGGAACTTTTGCGGCGTAATAACACTGATGTAGGTACGTATGTATTCAATTAAACGTGCACACATTAAAATAAAACTTAGTGGATAAGTATGGGTTGCACCTTTTATTACTTAACGATATGATATGGCAAAGGGGCACCGAGCAACCTATAAAAAACTCACAAATTGCATCAGGCAGTACGTGTAGCCTGCACTGCAACTGTCCCTTGATAATATATTTATCCATCTAGTTCCAACTTTTCCTCCTTTAATTAACCGTTTGCTCTTGGAAATGTGCATTGACTTACGATGGTTATTGTTTTAATGGTGGGTTATTAAACAATTTGTATGACTTACAATTAAGATTACGTATGTACATACTTTTACCTATTTATATATATATATATACGAATGTATTGTGTATGGGGGGTGTATCACATATTTTATCTTTAATAAGGGCTAAAAAAGATCCATGTCATTTGTCCCTTGTACTATTTGATCTTGACGCGTTGAAGTTCAAAGTTTGGTTGTTTTCTATAGCCAATTGACGGTTGTCTCTTTTGACTGCAAGAACAACAAGCAAGGTTCAATCATCGAAAAAATTAAAGGTGTAGTATTTCTCCTTATTGGTCGCCCTTCCATAAGATGCAGGTTCTGGCTGTGTGTACTGTACACATTACCATCATCATCATCATCGTCGTCGTCGTCATCATCATCTAATCCCAATGATTGGGGCTTTTTTATATACATATCTTCTGCATACGCTGCTAGTCGGTAGTAGCGTGGTGTAGATTGTCAACAGACATGCACTTCTTTTTCGTTATCGATCACTCTTGTACAAGATGCCTTCTCTACGAATTAAAACAATCGTAAACAGTCCACAGCAGCATTTTTAGAGAACCACTTTTGGGCGTCTCCTTCCTTTTTGGCAGAACTGTGAACTGTTTGCAGACTCTTCTCGTAAGAATATATATTGGATGGGGAGCGCTATTTGTATATACATTTTCCTATGTAATTTGCATATAATGATCTCAATAACCATTTGTTGGCTCAAAGGATTTCATTTGGAAGACGACAATAAAAGTTGGTTATTTTAATCAAAAAGCATTTTTCAATCTGGATGATTGTACACTACAGAAAATAGAATAAGTGTAACAATGTTGCTGATGGTGTGTAGATTAAATAGAAGCTTTGGAGTAATCATTGTAGGTACACCAGGTGTGAGAGGGGCTACCTAAACGTATAATTTCCATCAAAGAATCAGCGGATATTATCTTGATGAGATTTGGTTCTGGCAGATGGTCCCCAATGTCGGCCACCTTTATTTTACTACTTGGATATAAATTACAAATGACATGTACAAAAATATTCCTCACGTTTTTCAACTTTTTATGTAACAAGTAAAGTGCGAAAATATGTGCAGCAAATGTGCAGCTTTTGCAAGGAAATAAAAATGTGTCGCTATTTTTCTAATGCGTTTTATCTCTGCGCACCACGACTGTCTTTGTGGGCAACTTCGTGATAGTCAACGACTCTGACTCTGCAATAAATTTGCCAAGTCCCAAAGTACCTGTGACACATATTGCTGCTGTTGCTGTGAAGTAATTTTATTGTACGGAGTCTAATAATAGGACTAGGTATACTACACACTTACGTCGTCACCGCCAAGCTGATAATTACAGTAATATCATTCCAGTAGCTGCGATAGAATCTCGGGAACCGGAGAATCAACCAGCAATTACAGTCTTGTTTACTAGCGTGCACCCCGAAATTGTACATAAGTTGTTTTGTGGGGCTATTTTTTTATTTAGTTCGATTTCAAAGCTGAAATTATAGAGTGATTATTTTTAAAAGGTGAAACGAGTTTCAGGTCTTCTACGATGTAATACGACACGGATAACCTGAAAACCTGACAAGAAGCTCGTTGGGTAAAGCTGTAAAACTATCCGGGAATCAAGAGCATCCAAATTTTTAAAATGCCGCTCATAACCTAATTGATGACGATAATGGTGTAGGACCATCTGCTCAAAAACGAGGAGCAAGTAGTATTATTAACAATATATGCAGCACATCCTATTTAGGGTGTAATCATTTATTACAAACCGGAATGAACATCTACTCTTAAATAAATTTCCCTATAAAAGTTACTATTACATAGTTGTCTTCTGTCTACAATGCATGGACACACATGCAGACCTCTGAGACCTTTTTAATGGAATCTGTATACGATCTAACCTAAATTCAAACAAGACTTTTACTCCTCCTCGTCCTTTTTTGCACTGATTTTGTGCAAAATTATAATTAACCTTTTGATAGCATTTGAGACTTGTGTGGATGTGCGCACAAGATGCATACATATCGTCAAGATCTCCACTACTTGTCTTGTCTTCAATGCAAATGTAACTGTCATTTTTTTGAAAGGACACACAACCCTTCCTTTAGAATTTATTTTTTTTTTGCGTTGAAGCGTTCCTTTATTAATGAGAGCGGCGCACTCGTCTAGAAAATGCCCATAGGTGATCCATTTGCATTTAAAGGTCAATTTACATTTTCGTCAATAATAATTTGTGCATAATAATGTTCAACGATACAATCACTCTTTGCTGATGGATGAAGTTTATTTTTGGCCAAGTCCAATCCAACTTTTTTTTTCTTCCTTTTGTTATACGCTCTTCTTTACCTATCCCACTCCACTCATTGTCAGTAAATAGTCAGCACCACTCCATGAAATAATGCATATAGGTGTGACGGATGTAATACTTTTATGTTACATGAACGTGGATAAATAAAACAACAACAACGGTGATAACGACAGTAGTACAATATTCATGATATTTTTAGCAATGTCAGTACCTGTCAAAAAATTGTGCATGCTCTGCGAGTAATACCTATCACCGCCAGCCGTTTAAACGTTGATCTTTGATTCCTTTACAGCCATCATCATTTGGGAGAGAGTTCATCCATAACTGCAAGCTATATCCAAATCCAAATCCCCACACAAAGTGGAAGTTGGAATCATGGGGTGTTGGCTACAAATAATTTATTTCATTGCATACGGTTTGCAGAGCTACTGCAGCGCAGTCTGTAGTGCATTTCAAGCTGCAACAATGTGCGTCCTCCTCGAAAGAGAGTAACGTACGACGACAACGACGTTGCGTTCTCAATCAAAGAATAAACACTCGCTGTTTAATGTAGGGTTAACGCAACGGATGTAATATTTGATACGATTATCCTCGCCATAAATAAGGGCTACACGATTACAGGTAGAAACGAAGTTGTCATTTAGGTGCCTACCTTCAGGTGCCGAGGTGCCTACTAGAAGATAACTGCTGTTTTGTTATAAGCCACCACAATGATAAATACATTGTAAAATATGTTATATAATTTTATCAGATTTTAGATACAGATGCTGTTTATAGGCCAGTTGGGTCACCTAGTTCAGAGCTGAAGGGTACGAAAACGCTATACGGCCAATTGACGTGAGAAATGAAACGGATTTTGTTAGGTCATAGATAAGTGGGATGACTTTACTGTGAGAACTTAAATGCGTATCTTCTAAAATTCTCCAGATTTTGCATCTGCTAATCCTGGCTGATGGTCAGATATATTGTAAGAAAGTGCGATTGTAGTAATAACACAAGCAATAGTCTTAAAATATATAGCATGTATAGTACTCTGAAATAGCTATTAGGTCTGTGGGGATTACTCCATCAGAGATTATTTCATAAAGCAATGCCACGTCATGTTTGCTAACGATATATCAGCTTTCTGTTGCAATGCACTAGTAAATCTATATAAATTCTCTATACATTGTGTGATATTATGATGTATGATGATGATGATCGACATGTAATGATTGACAAGTCAAGGTACAAATTATGCTAGTAATTGGTACATTTAAATTCTATCAGTGTCAGTAGGGAGAAAATGACTCGACTCCCACACACGAAGCCCAGCTTTTTCGTACATCATCATCGGTCCAGCTTTTTCTTAAACGGTCCAGCCCATTCACGGTATAACGACATGTGATAATAATGGTTATTTCAGAGTGGGATCTTTTTTCAAAACAAATCCTTTCGAGATATACAATACAATTTTCTAGGATTGAGAACAATACGAAATATAGGTATTGGAGTTTGCACGCTGTCGTCAGCTCGATCGGACGTCCTCGCATCTTCGACCGGGAGGAGGGCAAGGGCAAACCTGACTGAAATAAAGCAAAAATTTCATTGTTATTCAATATATTTTGTTGGATTCTGTCGGACTCCGGGACACCTTGTGTGCAGCCCACACAAAATGCAAAATGAAAAAAAAACGCAAAAAGAATCGCCACCTTCTATCATCATCGTTATTGATCATTGTTTCCAGTGCTTTCCCTCCCCCTTTTTAAAATTCAAACCCATTTAAATTCTACGAAAATAAAATAAATGGTTTTAATCATGCGACACAGCGTGACGCAGTAATTAAAAGTAACAAAGAGGAGCCGCATAAATCACAAAACGTCATTCATTATGGTGGAATGGTAGTTTCATATTAAATATTTACAAGGTACCTGAAGAACAATACTTTTTTGTATAAATATTAGCATTTCAAATTCCGATCTCAATTTTGATTTAGCGACGCAGTAAATTGAAATAACGAATGATCTCAGCATATAACTGTATTTTGTTTACGTCAATTTCTATTCTTTTTTTCATATCTAATCTACTTTTGCCTGCCAAATTTTTATATCACTGCCATCTCCGGAGGAGTATGTCCTTCCTCCATATTATTTTTATTATCGTAAACACTTCACCTTGTTTATTTATAAAAATCTGAGTTGACAAAAAGTGGGTTTTATTTTAAAAGCCGGAGATAAAATTCGTCTTTTTATTGCTTTTCAAATGACGCAGTGTCCTTTTTCAAAACATCGCGTTACTGTTCATACACTTATCTTCGTGTACGTCTACGTATATAGTAGCAAAAGGAAAAAAAATTATGGCATTTTTTTGGCATTGGCATTGCTTCTGTGAGTGGATAAATGAACGTTTTGTATATTCCGGGGAGCATATGAAAATATTTTAACTGTGTAATAAATCTTGGCCAGCTATTTCTTTTGAACCCATATACTACCAAAGGAAAAACAATAAAGTTAATAGAAGAAGCCGGTTTTTTCCTTTAAATCTTCTTAAGATTATAATCTGTTTCAAATAAAATCTTTCTTAAAACGTGCAAAAAGTGACGACGCCTACGTTAACTTTTTTGGTGCGCTTCATCCCATCTATCTATATCTTGCTGTGACTATGACTGAACAAGACAGGTATTCCACGAGGTACTTTCTGTGTGTAAAGCGTAAAAATAAATCCTTCAGCCTCCAATCATTTTGAGGATAAAAAATTGCATTGAAGATGCGCATGGGACGTGACCTTTCTGAATCATAACATACTCGCTGTAGTAGTTGTTTATAATAATCGCCCGTCATCGTCAGCCTCATTTATACATGGAGGTCCAGAAAGTTCAGCGTTGTAGTAGGGTGATATTGTTTTCTGGTGACGAGACGAAGACGAGATACAGATGAACATGGCATACATCTCCTAACCATGACACGGACACGACTAACTAGCGAGAATGGGCGGGCGTGTCAATGGTTTTCTCTCAATGGTACTCACACATAACCATAACACAACTCAAAAAATGATTTATTGCTTTCGCAGCACTTCACCAGGCCTTTATTGATGTTTTTTTTGGCAAAAATCTCTCGGGATGATGTACAACGTTTTAATGCTCTTAATGTATTTATGGTGTAAGCACCAGTTAATATTTCAAATATGAGATGAATGTCTCATCGGTCTCTATTCTCTACGCAAAGCATGACCAAATGGCATTGCAATGTGACCGAACCGGAGAATAAAAAATTATTATGGATATTAGATTTTTATTTTCTTCGCCTTCTTTTTGCAAATTGGCAGGATGATTAAATAGATATACATTTTTCTCGTCCACCTCCTCCTTTTATTTTTACCCGATGGGGTGAAGAAGATGAACGTGGTTAAAGGAGACAGCTTTTAAACCAGTGTTCACCACACTACTTATGTCACTCACAACTTGATTAGTGAGCTGTGAAGATTGTCGTGACTGCTGATCTGCTACCTGGTTTAATTCACACATTCAGTATAAAACCTCATTGTTTTAAGAACGCTTGGAGGGGGAACGCTGATTTTTGAAACGTGATTACTTACAAGTTTACCTGGAGCCAACATGATTTTTGCCACAGGAAGAGCCTTACGTGAAGGAACCTGCAGTGAGTTTTAGCAATACCGGTCGTTCTATTTTAAGAGAATTAACAAAAATCTTAAGAGTCTGTTTGTGTGGAATGTAGGGGGACAAAATAACTTCAAATTGTTCGTGGAAAATCCTGCGGAAGAATTGGATTTTTGCCTTCACTTGGATGTGACGATTGAGGGGCCAGGAAAATCAAACATTACCACTCAAAATTTTGGAAATGGAACCATTTCGGTAAATTATCGTGTGGGAAAGGAAGGACCTTACAAAATCAATGTTATGCACCAAGGCAAACACGTTGCCGGCAGTCCTTTCAACGTAAAGGTGCGCTAAACAAGGTAAGGCGTGTGGGGAGTAGATGAAGCGAAGGAGCAAGGAGACGCCTTGTATTACCCGTTTTGAGTATTTTTTTATTTAAACTTTGAATTTTCGTGATATATCTACTTTTATTCCAATACTCTGTAATATTTCTAACAGCAAGTTTTATGACGCGGTTTTTACATGATTTCCAGTTTAAAATGGACATGATTTTTTTCAATTTTCCCCATTAATACTGTAACATACTAAAACCAAATAATTATTTTCTTTAAAATAAAATGAAATGCGTCATTATTGTGACAAAATTTGTATCGCTTCTACGTAAGAATGTTCTTACTCTTCATATTCATAATCATAGTGCAAGTTGATGGTATTCATCACGCATAACTTTGACAATATTTTCGGCCATCGCTTTACCTTTCTCGGGGTTGTTTTCGATCCATTTTTGCATCAGCTTGTCGTAGTATCCTGCCCAGTTGCTCATGTCGCCAAATTCTTCTGTTTTGTACTCATTTAACGCAGCATAACCCGGTCCGGTTGATACTGCCAGACCAAAGCAGAATCCCAGTTTAAACTTTCTCCGGAATACTTGAAATAGTTTCTTGTATATAATCATAATAAATATATTATGATTATTGTAAATACTATTTACACTATTTTGAACAAAAATACCAAGTAAGACCTTCGTTTTAATATTTACTTCAACGTCCATCTTAATAGGATGTCCCAATGAAAGCGATGTCGCACACAAAATACGCAAATACATGGTCAATAGATTTTTTAGATGCTCTCTCCGTACATCCGCATTAACTGATGTAAATATATAAAAGCCGAGATCCAAAGCGGGAGATCCGTATCGGGTTACCTTAATGAACATAAAAAATATTGCAACATGACGTGGGCGCAAAGTAAAATATAAAATGATCCGATCATACATATTTGTTTAGTGCATATTTCCTTCTTTATTAGGCTAACCTGGAAATCGAGCGCCATATGACCTTTTATATCTTTGGTGGTGGGATCCTTTAAGAACATCATGTTGTTGCTCCAATAATCGCTGTAATAAATCGGATATGTTTTAATATCAAAAATTTCAATTGATTTACGTGCGCAGTGTGCAGTGCTAGAATGGGAGAGGAAAGATGCTCGCTTTTATTGACACAACTACCTCAACATTGATTAATATGGCAAAGTCACAAAAAGTACAAAGCTTCCACGTTAAACCAAAGTGGTGGAAAGAATTAGTGACATCATACCCATGATTCAGCAGTAATATGTCGTCAGGTTGGTTGTCATTCAAACATTCGAGCAGCATTGAATATGTCCTACCCTTCAAAGAATTTAACGACGTAATGGCGTCATCGTATCCTTCCACATTATTCTCCTGCAATGGATATTTACATCATAACTTGTAAGCAAACTGAATTATCACCACCATCTATTTATATTTATGAACATTTAGTGTTAGTGTAGGGCTTCACACGTGTGTGTTGCCCTATGTAAGTTAAAGATAAGTTGAAAAAAACAACTCATGGAGAAAGAAAAGAGAAAGTACCTCCAATAGTTTTATGCACATGCCCACTCCATTTTCGAACATTGGTTCAATCATGTTCTGGACACAGGCAGTGACATATGGTTCAAAGTTTAAAGACTGGAACTGTTTGAAAAATGCGTCTGATCCGCCATGGCTTTGGATTAACGCATATGAAATCGCATGGTGTTTCGCAAGCGATGTTAACGCCATTCTGTAAATGCATGTTTCCAAACATGACACATGTATTTTGCAATATTTTCATTTAATCATCAACTTGTTGGAACAAATAGGGTAAATGACAGAAATTACCGAGCTTCTTCAATTCCTTGAAGTTGGTTCTTGTCTGCCATACAGTACCCATCCAATGTCAGATTTTCAAAGATTATCACTTCTTCATCGCCGTAATAGCATTTGGGATAAAAGTTCATCAACTCTGACAGGCTACTTATTCATTAAGAAATGGTTTACTTTAGCAAACGTAGACAAGAATAAGAGTAGGAGTTGTGAAAAATCAGTTCATGAAAGTTTTTACCCTTTTGTTGTGCAAAATTCTTTCGCTACCGGTATGTATTCCATGTAGAACTTGGCTTCTTTCACAAATGCCTTAATTTCAGCTACCATTTCAACTTGAGACTCGTTGCTTGTGTGAACTTTAGCAAACAAGTGTAACGGTTCCAATTCCGTATTTTCAATATTGGTAAACGTGACGGTAATAAGCTGCGTTTCGCTAACCATTCCCTGGCCACGAAGACCGGCATCTTTCACTTCCACTTGGGACACCTCTGCAGTAATTCCATTAGATTTCAAAATATCTCTTATTTTTAACTTTATCTGATCCACAGGAGACGCCATATTTTTAACTGAACCCACAAAAGTATTGGTGTTTTGGTACTTTATGGCTGATTGTTAATATTTCTGCTTTTGTTTCTCAGTAAATGTAGATTGGATGTCCCATGCACGACTATCGTATATTATTTACACAGAATGGTTTGATGATAGAACGACGATTTGCCATGTGAGACAACCAGACGACACAGAAACAGTTTAAGTGTGAGATTGATTGGGAATATTGGGATGTAGTAACTTTTCTGTGTGCTAACGTTATAGGGAACGCCAGAAGGCAAATGCTTACTAGCTGTAGCAGGCGATTTTTAAACAAAACATCATCATCTTATGCATAAATCCACAATCCACATATATCCATCATTCGTCCCACTCTAGTCCACACAGTTCTTCGAATCAATTGAAACAATTTACTATAAACTGTGGCGATACAGCAGTCAAATCTGCTATATTGGTCCCAATATTAATTCTATAAATGCACGACCAGATGAATCTAACTCTCATCTCGACTCAATTTTATGAAGTGTTAAGTATGAAGTTGTGCATGTTGAGGTGCTAGAACTTGCTTGGGACATACTATATTCATATTACAATTCTACTGCCAACTGCAGTCAGTCAAAATATCGTTGCATACATTGTCACTGTGGATTGGAATCCATTACCTTGAACTACAGCCACAGCGTTAATTTCAATCTCAGATTCACTATTATAAGCCATCCCGTAATAGAAAATACCAACTACCTACTATGATCGTCTTTGACAGTTTTTACGTGGCCTTCAACCATAGAAAAGGTTGCTGAGTACATGAACGTTACGTAACTGCATCGTATCAACCACTGTTAGTATAGTACCTATATATACATCACTTTACAAAAATGTGGTTTCATAAAGATTCATATGATAAATACATATGCATGCATATTTTCCCAATGTTTATCATTCGGTTCAGTCCCGTATGAATACGAATGCATTGATCAGTAACTTTATCTATGAATGCGCATATGAAAATGAGCATGTAGAGTAGAACATTAAAACTTTAACTGCGATGCAATAGTGCAATGCGACAATAAAAACATGTTTATAAGATACATATTCATTATAAAAAACGAGCATAAAGTGTAATAATTTATTGTGTGATCGATAAATTATAAGTAGTGAGTGATGTTCCATATTATGTCTCATTTACATCATCTACCCGGACAAAAAAGTGTTGTACAATTAAAGTGACTCGTAAAGTGTTATTAGTTAAGTATACTTTAAGCGGCATTGTTGAAAGACGGGTAGAAGACAAGTTATAATATTATCAAGGTATAACATTTAATAATATTATCCATTTATCGTAAATATTACCCTGTGTAATTTTAAATAGATTAAAATAAATATTGACCGTTTCTTTTGCCTGTATATATACCTGTATAGTGATTAGTATATTTTTCATTCAATGACCAAACCGGAGTATTCCTTCATCAGTTCTACCAGGTCCTTCGCACATTTTTCACTTTTTTCTGGATTTTTTTCTATCCATCTCTGAACTAGTTTATCGAATTTCACCGACAAATCCTCAGCAACTCCACCGTCATCCTCGTACACGTCGTTTATTACAGCATATCCTACTTCAACGGCCAACCAAATGGCAAACCAAAAGCCATATTTAATTTTTTCCCCGAGGAGGGTATGTAATTCCTGCAAAAAGAAGGGATGTAGTACAGTTGACAGTTTACCACAATAAGTCATAAGTGTAGTGACAGGATATTATTAGGATTTTTGCGACACCGACACCACTTACATCATAGCTCATTTCAATAGGGTGTCCCAGGTCGCTAGCTGTGGTCTGAAGGACATGCAAGTACAATGTCAGCAATTCTTTTAAATGATCGCGACGCGTCTCCGGTTTCATGCTGGTGTACATAAAGTTTCCTATATCCAGTGCAGGAGAATTGTACCGCAAACACTGAAAATCCAGTATTACATGACCTGCATACCCACTGGCTTTCTCTTGTGGGAGAAACATCATGTTATTGTTCCAATAATCCCTGGGAAAATCCCAACATCATTTTTATTATAATTTGTTTGTGCTTTCACATGTTTCAACATTCTGAATTCTGGATAAACCCAGCAGTTACAGCTTACCCATGATTCAACGTAAGTAATTTCTCCTTCTCCGGTGGTGAATTGAGGGTTTCTAACATGAGAGAGTATGCCTTACCTTTATGTGCTTGCAGTCTCTTAATAGCATCATCCTTCCCCGCAGCATTACTTTTCTGAAAAACAATAACACTTTGTTAAGTGCCTTGTTTCAAACAGCTTTCTCCCACGATGGTATGAATTTCATAATTAAATTAACCTCCAGCAGTTTTATATTCGTTGTAATTCCATTTTCTACCAATGGTTCTATCATCGCTTTAACAGCGTCTCCATTGAACAATTCAAAGTTAAAGTTTGGAAAGCGCTCGAGAAACGCTTCAGCTCCCCCATTTTCTTTAATAAATGCCTGGGATATGGCGTGATGTTTCGCTAGTGTGATTAGGGCTACTCTGCGCAATTCCAGGATATAATGGATTATGGATAATTTTACAGCATATATTATGCTTGCAGTAACGGTATTGTGAAACGTGATACCATTGTATTCATTACCTCGCAGGTTCCAAACCTTGACGCTCTTGCTTGCTTAGAAGGATATAGCCTTTGCTTGGCACTAAATTTTCAAGGACAATCATATCGTCGTCTCCGTAATAGCATTTTGGGTAGAAATCTAATAATTCTGACATTCTATCCTTGTGAATAATCAAAAACAAATGTTTGATGGTGTGTGAAATGAGATGAGCACAAAGTAGAGAAACGGATACATACATACATTACATATATTTCTTAAGTTACCCCTTCAGTTCACAGAATTCCTTTACGGCAGGCAAGTATTTGGTAAGAAATCTAACTTCTTTTTCCCACAACTTCATGGATTCATACACAGCTTTTTGCGCTTCAGTTCCGACTTGCAGTTTAACAAAGAGATGCAATGCTTTCACGGCTGGGTCCTTAAATTTCACCGTGATGTACAATGGCTTGCTTGTCATTCCAGCACCCTTCAAATCTGAAGGGTTCGATTCGATGATTTCACTAACTTCGTCGTTAACTCCATTGTCCTTGAGTATTTGTTTGTACTTTGAATCCCTTGAGGAGTCCATAATGTAGCAGAAAAGGTATTTTAATTACTCTTTTAACGAGGTATTTAAAACACGCGTCTTCTTGATGATATCCGAAAAAAATGGTAACTGATACAAGTGTGGTTGGAACACGATGGATGTGGAAATTAAATACGTCAATACCACTCGATGTATGTGTTTCATCATCATCCAGCTCACCTGTTGAAATTCAAGGTGATGTTGGATGTTTTGCGGCTGGCTGGTTGTATTGTTGTATATATAGGTAGTTGATGTACTACTTGTGTCTGTGTCTTGTCTCTGGAGCATCACATCTGCCTAGACATTTTTTACAATCCGTAGCCATGCTGCAAGACTAACAAGACTTGACTTTATACGAAAGTGCAAGTGAAACATCTATCATCATATCATTCCCGTCGAGTCTACCAAAATTTATATGCGTTGGTATTGTATTGATTTTAACTACTTACAATCAATGCGGCATAAACATACGGCATAGATTTCATGCTTTTCATGTGTCATGCCATGTGCCATGTGCATGGTGTGTGCATACAAATGCAGTTATATTGTGGAACGCAGTATTCAATGTAAATTATCTAAAGCGAGAACGTTTTCGGGGAATTGAATATGCTTCAAACGGCATATTATCTACTTCGCTGGATATTATTTGTAATTGGCATGTACATATTATACCTAAAATACTGTCGTCGTTAATATCACTTAAATACAACCACTGTCCTTCCATGAATTTTAGGTAAATGTATGTTTGTAACGATGATAAATATATATGTCGTATCCTAATCGCATAAAGGATGAGTGCTACGCTATACGATTGCGTTTTCAACCGTCAATTTTGCGGCTTATTTTGCTAGAAGCGTAATTTACATTAGCATAGTACTATATTTTGTGGGTAAAGTGGCATCATGTCATTTGAAGGTCAAATGAAATTTAACAAAAAATGTTATAATCGCTACCATTCTGATGTCGCGTCGTTTTTTGTATGATAGTGCCTACAGGCATGTAGTATTTATGTATGTAAATATTTGTTCCCAATATTTTGCTAATATAACAGAATAAATCACATGAATAACGTTACTCTTGTGAAAATACGTATTTATGTATACGGTCATACTGCTAAATGTTATTCACAAATTTATTGCACCCGGAATCGATAGATTTTATATAATAAAAATACTGCATTATTAACACCCAGTTAACTTTCTATACTCACAGATATAATCATGAATAGTTTGTGCTGTTTCCAAACACTTTTCTGGGTTTTTCTCAATCCATTCTACAATAAGTCTGTTAAAAATTATCGGCCATTCATTCATGTCAATTTTGTTAGGATCTATGTCTTTCGTAATCGCGTAACCACCACCTGCAAACATAGTCATGCCTATCCAGAATCCAAAATTGACCTTCTTCCGATAATCAGCAAACAACTCCTAAAAGTTTGCCCAATTAATATTATTAATAATTCAACCAATTATGTGAATGTAATATTAATTGCTTCAATTGTTACATTCTGAAAATGCAACTTCAAAACACCTTACCTCAAAGCCTATTTCTAAAGGATGGCCTAATTCACTTGTCGTGGTTTTCAAAACGGCCACATATAATCTGATTAATTCCTCAAAACGCTCTCGACGAACAGGTCCTTTTACACTGGTAAAGAAATAATAGGCCAAATCAACAGAAGGGGAGTTGTATCTTGTCAACTGAAAGTCAACTGCTTTGTGCCCAATTACTGCGTTCGTTTCCTTATCCTTCAGGAACATCATGTTGTTATTCCAGTAATCACTACAATGCATGACACCTAACTTTACATAACGAATAAAAACACAGTTTGCTTCCCAAAAAAACTGGAAATATCTCGCTAACCCATGATTAAGGACATGAACGACCTCATCTGTAGCATCAGGTTGTAACGGTTCCAGCGTTGTTGAAAATAGCTTGCCTTGATAAGCTTTCAAGAGGGAAATGGTTTCTTCCTTACCTTCAATGTTCGATTTCTAGAAAATAGAAATAAAAACTTCATATGTGGATAACATTAATTAAGCATATCTTGCAATGCAAAGTGACAGCGTAAAGTAACCCGCATAAAACCTTATATTATCATTTTGTAACTTGGATGCTTCCTGTGTAAAGTTTTATAAGTGAAAGGAAAACTTGGGTAGTTTTATTGAGAAACAAAAAAATGTTCTGAAGCAAAGCACTAAACTAGTTCATTTATCAATTGTTTTAAAAGAAAAGTCGGAATCGTTTACCCTTTTTAACAGCAAGAACCAAAAAAATATAATGACAACTTACGATGTTTCAAAGATTTAGTTGCCAATCTAGGATTGCCACCATTTAGATCAAGTTTAAAAAACATCCAAAATTAAAAATGATTATCAATAGAGCGCCTATATTACAAGTGCGTAACATATTTTATTGTAAATTGTCAACTATTAGACGGTATTTTAATTAAAAATTGTGCGCAGTTTGAGTATATCATTAGGCGAATTTTACGGGACGTTATTAAACTAAAATGTACCTCAAGCATTAGAATATCAGTTTTTATTGAGTTTTCCGTAGTCGCTTCCCACATGTCTTTAACAATTTCTTGATGGTACGGTTCAAAATCAAGATTTGGAAATCTCTTGAAAAACTCTTTAGATCCCCCATTTTCTTTCATAAAGGCGTAAGATATGGCATGGTGCTTAGCCAAAGTTGTCAGTGCAAACCTAACAAAATGTCAAACCAAAAGGTAGTACGTTAGTTATTCGTGTATTATATCTAGCGTGGCATAAATATTGAATATGTGCAAAATGGTAAGCCAACTAGACAACTACCTTGCACATTCGTAATCTTGTTGTTCTTCCTTATCCAGTAAGACATAGCCGCTGTCAACCACAAGATGTTCAAAAACGACCATTTCCTCATCCGCATAATAGCATTTTGGGTAAATACTTAGCAGTTCTTCCTGTCTTAAAAAGAACCGGGATCTTATTAGAAAAAATATTATGTCAATGTGTACTTTATGATATATTTTTGTTTTTCCAATACCCCTTATTACTACAAAATTCCCTCGCCGCTGGAATATAGCTCATAAGGAATCTGGCTTCTTTCTCAAACATACGGGTATCCTCCAGAAATTTTTTATGCGTTGGGCTACCCGTTTTGTGCTTGACAAATAAATTTAGCGGTTTCACCTTTGGATCCACAAATTTCACCGTTACACATTGTGTATCACTACACATGTTTTCTCCTTTCAACCCACCAGAGTTCATGACCACCTCCAAAACAGGATCACTGATTCCATTATTCCTTATAATTTTCTTGAACTTTTCAATTAGTTCGTCTGGTGAGTCTGGCTTTGGATCCATTTCGATTTTTTATTAGTCTGACCGAATATATTGCCAAATATCTTGGTTAGTGAATCTTTTCTCCCGTTTCACTCACAAATAAGACACTACTTGGATTGTTTAGAAATATGACGGCTTTCCTTAATTGAACTCCAGTCGCCAGTGTCAAAATAGAGTACCAACTACCAGAAAAGATCTAGATGCTGCTCAAGCACATCAAGTACTTTTTAAACTATTTGTAATTTTGTGTACATGAATCGATAACAGCATTGTGTTGTTTGATGAGATCGAATAAACAAGACAACGTAAGTGGGCTTTCAAGATTCAAATTCCCAATGACAATGACGGTACATATAACTTATCTGAGCATCCTTCCATGCTTCAACTTCAATTCACATTATGACAAACATGTGGTAGTGGCAGTATTCTTATAATATAATCATTTACGTTTTTGCATGCACGACACGCTGTTGCCATCAAATCACTCGCACTTGTTGGACCCACTAATGCTTCTGCGAGTACACAATTTCAATGTTACAGAGCCAGTAATCGTAAGCATTGGTCATATTATTACTCACTATATAATATGTTTTTGGTTTTTTACGAACGTTATCCATTTTTTGTCCATGGATATCTCCGTTTTTTATATTCTGCCCTTCTGCTCTACCACATTGTACAACAAGGCAGTGTATGCGCTTAGATAAATACCTAAATACGTACCGGAGTATCGAAATTGGATACAGCTACATATCGCTTTTATGCGTTTCAGTTTTCATCTCCTCTTTTTGGTTTTTATTACGTCTGTCCTGTCTGGACAAATATGCACAATAAAAGTAGTTTTGTATCGCACTTAAATTTGAAAGGAACAAAAAAGACTTTGTAACGAATTTGTATAAATAAAATTACCAATAGTATTTGCTTGCAATTTGCAATTATAAAATTTTTTGAAATTTATTAAAATTTATAATCAAATATTCCATAAATTAGGACACGAAAGGAGGTTGAATTATAATAGTAAAATTGCGTAATATCACATCTACATACTAATCACCGTAAGTAATAGTTAAGAATACAATACAATTACTTATGACTTAAAGCTTACTTATCCATCATTAGTGAGTAATAGCCCCTCATACTCCTTGAACAGTTCCACCAAATCCTCCGCAACTTTATTAGTTTTATCGGGATTTGCTTCAATCCATTTATTGGTCATTTTGTCGAAAATTTGTACCCATTCTTTCATATCGATCTCATTAATATCCATCTCATCAAAAATGGACATTCCAGGTCCAACGGCTACTGCGATGCTCATCCAAAAACCAAAGTTAATTTTTTTGCGGAAGTCCAGCAGAATTTGCTATCATTTTTAAGCAAAATTATTATTCCGAAAATTATAAATCTAGATTTAACAAAGTATATATCGCTATATCGTTAATATATTTCAGCTTAAACTTATTTCTGTGTTCCACCTCAAAAGTTAAATTCAGCGGCCATCCCAAATCTTCTGCGGTGCTATTTAATGCTTCCGTATATATTTTCAGCAACTCGTGCAAATGATCTCTTCTCACACTTGGCTGTAAACTCAAGAACATATAGTACCCAATATCTAGTCCTGGAGTATTGTAGCGGACAATCTGTTGATACCAAGTATTGTTGTCTAAAATTATCTGTTGTATTACGTATTATTCTATCAGGATGAAATTGTTAGATATATTACCTGAAAATCTAAAGCCATATTATGAACTATCTTGCCTGTTTCTTTGTCCTTTAAAAACATCATATTGCTGTTCCAAAAATCGCTACACCAGAAAGAACATGCACAATAAACTATTAGGCAAGTTCTTTAAATTGTACTACGGAGTTTGTTAACAAGTACTATTGTAATTTAATTATTTCCTTCAGAGAGAAAATTACCCGTGGTTGAGTACCAAGAAATCTTTGCTATCTACATCTCGGATCGCTTTCATAGTTATTCTATGTGGTTTACCACCCAAATAAGATCTTAACTTTTCAGCCGTCTCGGTTCGCCCTGGAACACTACTTGTCTTTTACAATTCAAAACAAAATATAAAAAGTTGATGGTTTGAATTTTAGATGTAGAATTTTTTACTTCATCGTGATAAAATAATCGACCACAGTAATATACCTTCAAAATTTTTAAATCGGAGTTAATTGTATTATCGTAAGAAGGTTCCATCATTGCAACAATGGCAGGTTTGTCAAAGCATTCATATTTGAAGATTGGAAACCTCTGGAAAAATTTATCTTCGCCACCAATTTCTTGTATCATGGCATGGGAAACAGCGTGATGTTTTGCAAGTGTGGTGATTGAAATTCTAGTCAATGTATTAGAGTTCGCCATTAATAAATTTCATTGTAAATAGAAAGACAATAATTATCAACGAACTATCGGCGAAATGCTATACCTGGCAGTTTCCAAATCTTGTAGAGCGGTTTTGTTTGTCATTTCATATCCTTTGTCTAGGACAAGATCTTCAAGGACAATCAACTCCTCGTCTCCGAAATAGCAATTTGGATAAAAATCAACAAGGTCGCCTCGACTTTGTTTACAGTTACATATACAAAAATATTCTTTTAAAACTTATTTTGATTTAACTATAACATTGTGAAATATCAACAACTCAGGAAAGTTTAAAAAAAGTTTACTGCACTTTTTGGTAAAATGTCAATTTACACTAATTTACAGCAAGACATGCCATTTTCAAATATCCCATCTTACTCGAATACTATTGGACTCGTATAGTGATGATATACGGTACAGAAACAATAGAATAGCTTTTTTACAACTTTAAAATTCTCATTGAACGTCCCATGCTACATTGGGAACACATTTCCACACATTTTTATGCATAGATGCCAATATCAATGTAATATGACATACATCCTGTAAACAAACACGTTATCAATCTTA
>JAHZNE010001804.1:0-40228 GCA_027744055.1 Callyntrura sp. NNG-2020
TCTCTCTCTCTCTCTCTCTCTGCTTGTGTTGTGCTGTTACTCATGTATTTACCTCTTTCTCTCCCGTTTTTTATATTCCCCATCTCGCTGAAAATGATGAGAAACTCTTGTGAGATGATGACGGCAAGATAAACTTTGTATGCGAGCGGAGACAGAGAGAGAGTCTCTTTAAAAATTTGATTTTGTACCTGAAGAAGCCATTATTGGTGGAATTGTTTGATACAGCAGAGCAGAGTGCACGCAGTTGTTGTTGTTGTTGTTGGTGCTGTTAGTCGAATCGAATTCAATGAAACATTAAGGGCAGACTGGCAGGTACACTAAAAAAAGCCCAACTTACTCGGGGCGAATAGCCGACGGGAGGAGAAGGGGAAGAGGTGCCATAAAAATAGTAGTGGATACAATCATTTTCTAGAGAGAGAGAGAGAGAGGCTGCAATAATATATTCATGACAAGAATATTTTATTATGGGGAAAAGATGCAAAGTGAAATTTTCCATTAAAATGAAATGAAAATGAAGGATCTTGATAATAAAAAAGACTTTTCCCTTTCCCTGCACACGAATTAATAATTCCTCTCTGAAGGAAAAGGTTTAGGCTATCGGAGAGCAGTCGTGTGCTTATTTAAACACCGTTAAGGTTGTAATGTGTGTGTGAGGAGGTGTTTGTGTATATACAAATTTTTCCTATTTTTCTTCTTCCATTTTTTCCAAACTGATCGCAGTTATATTTTGAGGGGTGTAATGTTTCATCTCGCTTATTTTGGCACTCTGTCATATTTTTGCACACTCAGGGAATAAGAATACACGGGGACTACCTAAATAATATTATGTAGACTCCTGCATAATAAATCAATCAGAGTGAGAAACCTGATCTGAATTAATGACTAGTACACTTTATTTCGGGCAGGCATATTTGTCGACATTTTTTCCGTATTTAATAAAAGGGAGCGTTCCAGTGTGTACGTCCCGCGATCGTAGAGAAGGTGGGGAAATCACTAAAATGACAGGGGTAATATGTGTCATCCCCTTCCCCCAGGAGGTCATTGAGAGTAAAATAGCATCAGGGGAATTATAACGTAGTACATGGACAGCCCCTAAAATTTGTTATTAATGTTTGTTGAATGTTTGAAAAACTATCTCTTCCTGAAATAAAAAATGAAAAACTCATTGGGAAGAAAGGAGATGAAGTGTTTGCATCATCATCATCATCATCATTGTCGTCGTCGTCATCACTTTTAACAATTCGGGAGTCGTTGATGGTACTGAAAAAAACGAGGAGGAATGCACATGACGATGATGATGATGTAAGGTAGGCATCCTGTGAGTTTATTTATGTTGGCTCATTTAGCACACCGGTGCGTCGTCAGGAGGATGAGCTGTCAAGTGAGTATCCGATGAGCCGGGCGAATAAGAACGGGTTAATAATTTTTCATGCCAGAGAAGCCGCAGGGGTCATATTGAAAATAAAGAGGTGCAAATGGGCTCCATATTAAATGCAAATTGTAACAAATCTCATTCACAGAAGAGAAGAGTCTCATTCAAGGTGTTGTTGTGTGTGAGTGTGTGAATACCTGTGTGTGCACAGTGCACACAGGTTGATTGTTTACTGCACTAAAAAAACGGATCGGGTGCAATAGGGGTAAAGGCAAAGGTGGAGAAGTAGAGGATGATTAACATTTTTACTGCAAACTATGTAATCACTTTCATTGTAATAGAGTTGGAGGTGTTTGCTCTTTGCCAAGTTTTTGGGCCGTAAAAGTTGTTATGCAGGCCCGTTCTTTAAATACTTATGTAAACAGCATATGTCTCCTGAACAGGCCTTCAAAGGTGGAAACAGCGAATGGGCTAATGATTAGAGGAGAATGGGATCTTTCTTTGTGTTTTTTATTATGCAACATGAACAACATGAGGTACAAATTTGTTTCTTCGTATTTATGGTCCTCTGCTAATAATTTCTTGGTATTTTCTTTTCTTGCTGTATTGTAGCCCCCTGAGCCAATGCCGTCGCTGACAAGAGATGAAAATGACGTTTACAATGCCACGGACTTTGGTGCAATTTGTATCCAACCTTCTGATCAAAAGATTTGGGATGGAGTGCCATTACGAAATGAGCAGAGACACAAGGTGGAGATGAGAAAAAGGAAACTTAGCAAGTACAACATCAGTGAAGATTGTCTCACTATCAACATTTACGTGGAACTAGTCAACGGCCCGGTAAGTACCTTTGCTCCCTTTTTGGTCAATTTTACGGCTTGTTTACAATCAGAAATTAAATCAGGCGCGGTACAGATCATCATTAAAATGGATCAATCAATCAGGGCGGGATTGCGCTTGCTCACCTTGAATAATGTGATAAGGACGTATATGACACGATATAGGTCGCTTATTTGGTCAAAAGGGGCTTCATCAAGGCGAAACTTTTTGCAAAGTAGACTGGCTTAAAATGCGGGGTAGTGCCAGTTTTGTCTAGCATTCTTTGGCATGATTCACGATATTTTTAGTAGTCTCGTCTTTCTTCGACGCTATCTTTCCGGAGAATTTTGCTTTATAGTCGAAGACACCATAAATTTAACTTTTTTTCTAATCTTCCTATTTTTACTATTTTCTCCTTCACGATTCAACCGTTAAAGTTATTTTCAGCTGGTAATAAATCAAGGGAAAAAATATTCTTTAAAAACTTGTGTGATGTTGACGATCACTCTTTCTCTCTCTCTCTCTGGCTGTTAATGAAGAGAGGGATGTTGTCATTAAACTGCTGAAGCCGATGATCCTCTCCACTCATGCCGGAGTTTTTTTTCTAATTCAGAGATTCCCTATTCACTTACCACAAAGTGACAATGAGAACAAAAAGTTTGTAATAAGAGGAAGGAGAAGATGACGATGACGACGACGACGTGAATGGATGAGTGTGTGCTTAACTTATTCCCCGCATTACAACCCATCTTCCCTTTTTTATGACATTTTTTACACGAAAACAAACTGGGAGGACACTTGCTTCTAAGCTAACTCATAAATTTTATCACAGCGAGAGAGAGAGAGAGAGAGAGCGGTTTATTTTTCGGGTGCTTAGTCTCTCGCTAGCTTCGCATACAATAAAAAAAAACTTCGGGATAATATATATTCCTTGATCATAATAATAACAATAATAATAATACCTTATACACATACATCCCACTCGTGTGTTAATGTGTGCATCTGTATGTGTAAACGAAGACGGAATTATAACCGGTATCCACATTATCCTTCGTTTCATGCATACTCTCTCTCTCTCTCCACGTCACACAAAAAATACCCATCTAGCGACTGGATCGTGTCAAGAGTAATGTAATGCGGTATAAAAATGTGCTAAATTCATAAATAAGCAAACAAATAAATACCACCACCAACACGACGACTACTACTGCTGCTGCTGCTGCTGCTTACTGCTGCCGTTTATTCCGAAAACTGTGTACAAGTCAAAGCCAACTTGTCGCTGAGAAGATTACAGGATTCAAATTCGAGGGTGATTCACAAAAAAATACGACACTCTCTCCTGTTTTGTACGATTGTAAAGCATGTTAATGCCGTGGACAAATATGGTGTGGGTTTACTACTCTTTTAGTGTGTAAGCCTGAAGCTCCATCATCATCACCCAGTTCGTGATTCATAATAATATATGTGCTTACAGCAACATAATAAAAAACTGTACGAAACTTTTCTCTAGCTGCTGCCTCTCTTCCAAAGAAATCTTGTATGCAGACTCTCAAACGTACAGGGACTACGGAACTGGAGGGAGGAAGGGGTAAGTCCCCACATGAGTTGACCCTGCAGCAGGGCAGTACACAAGGGGCACTACAGGCATAACGGCGTATTTTTTCTCTGTGTCCCCCTTGTTCCGTAGACGCTGTCAATTCAAAAGAAATGTACCTATTAGGTAGGTACGCAATATTTAAAAAAGCACTTTATGTGATGTGTGGACGCGGTTAGGTAGTTTTGCTTATAAATATGCCAACTCATAAAAATAGTTTATTGACACTTAAGGCTAAAAAAGAGCTCTTTGGGGAGATCTAGAAGGATATTATGAAAGAAGGGGTACACACACACACACGGAGGGAGAAGGTAAAGCGAACAAGAAATATGTAGTATTCGGAGGATGCCTCTTCCCAACAAATTTACATTTCGTCACGTTTATTGGCTATTCAAAAAATAACAACAAAAACTGCTGATAAGGGAAAGCGTTATCCGGGGAAGAACCCGGGCGTCATTTGCGAGCTCATCATCATTTTCAACAGCAGCAGCAGCACCAGCCGCCGCCGACGCGGCCGTTTCAGGTTTGTTTAATGGGAAACGGTTTTAAAGGAAGCTTCATCAATTTTGGCATTTATTGTCAAAGTTTTCAGGAGTACATCACCATCATCGTCGTCATAAAACAGCAACTGCGATCTTTTATGAGTTTCCTAATGATTCATATGGGTATGCATGTAGAAACCGAGAAACTTTTGGGGAAATTAGAGAATTCCTCTCTCTCTCTCTTTTGCCGTTGCTATTTATGGTTATTACTCCTCCTTTCTTCTGACACTACTTGTGGCAAGTATCTACCAACAAGAAAATAATGATGTTGATCTGTGAGTGAAATGGAGAGAAAAAAAGATTATTTCGGAGGAAAAACGACTTTGATTTCTGGCGAAAACTTTCAAAAATAATTAGGATCATCAAAGAGACAAGGAATGGCTAATGAGGAGCTTCCAAAAATGAGGGGAATAATTAGTTAGGTACCACATGAATTGGCGTAAGCAGTAGGAATTTCCAGAAAAGTAAAAAATTCAAATTGTACAAATGCTGCATAAAACGTACTTGTGTAAACAGATGAAGAGAGCATTTTGTTATTTTTGGAACATTAATTTACCTGTTACATAATACGACATAACTGGAATAAAATAGTAATGATACAGAGAAATGTTAGGGGACCAGTTATATAACTCACTAGTCAGTATAACAAAGGAGATTACATATTAGAAGAAGAAAAAAATTCAGGAAAAGGGGAAAGATCAAAGTCAACATAGCAGCAGGCTTGTCCATATTGTGATGCTTTTTTTAGCATTTCCAAGAAAGCTCATTGTAAGCGAGCAGGTAGATTAATCTGGGTTTTTGTGTGTAATAAAATAATGATGGGGAAGAGCAACTACGCACGAAATGTAGGTTACGCTTACGCTGATAGCGGGTATTGTTGGAGGGAAACAAAAGAAAATTTGTTTCCTGTGAGAGTTTTGTTCAATTTCAATTGTATGGCCGCAGTGTCATGTATTGTCAGGGGGTATTTATATTCCGTTCAATTCTACCATAATATTGATACTGCAACTGGGGGCAATGTGAAATACCTCCGGGAAAGACTCTTTCCTCGTAGCCGGTCCAATAACAGAATTACCGCTTCTTTGGAAAAAAGAGAAGATTACGTTTTAGGAGCACTGAAAATAGATTTTTACAGAAATACGGAAAATTAAAAGATTTTGGTTTTTCGGGTATTTTCATTCTTTGTGCAGATGTACAGATTGAGACGGGTTAAGTCATATAAGCCACGTACAAAACGTAAACGGCCCTGGCACTTGCCTTCACCCGCGAGAATCGCGAGTGTAACCCTGCAAAAAGGTGAAGAAAAAAATAACAAAAAGGAAACAAATTGTGTGTGGTACACTCACAAATCAGATTTTGGTTGAGTCCGTGTGCAAACACCCCTTTTTATGTTCTCCTAATCAGACAAGTCAGGAGATTTGAAGCTAAAAGAAAAATGAAGTGCAAGCAACTTAAAAGCAACATCCATAAAAGTCAGGGGAATCTAAAGAGACATTCCAGGAGACACGGGTCAGTTCTGGTGACAGGCGAGAGAGGAGAGAGGGTAATTGTCAGCGAGAGTGTTTTTGGGATGATGATGATGCGGCAACAACAACAACAACGACAACGACTCTGATGACGATAAACCTAGAAAACACAACAATACTTACAAATTCCAGCTCACACGGAGTCAGTAAAGCGTGCTGTCATTTTTATCTCAAAATGCACACACACACACACACACACACACACACTCACACAACTGCTCTATATTGGATTGTCTATACAAAAAAATACGACATGTCACTTGTACAACAAACATCGGACTCGCGCGCGTTGTCAACCTAATAAGGGAAACGCTCTTTTTATGTAACATTTTTGCTGTCAGTAAAAGTCAGAAGGGAGCGAGAAATACATAAAAATTGTATTTACAAACTTGTCACACGCGCTGTCGTTTTTGATGAGGAAAAGCGGATAACTTTTAACTATCAAACGTATAGACAGTCCCCAGAGAGCTCCAGTTTTTGTCACACAGACACAGTCAAGTTATCTATCGCCATCACAAGCAACTGTCAACCAAAAAAAAACTCCCGTTGCCGTCGTCGTCATCGTCATCATCATCATCGTCGTGTTTTTTTTTGTTTGATAGTGTATATTGCAAAGAGGAGAGAGATAGATAAAAGTGTTATATGAGATGCTAGCGAAAATTTTACACATTCTTTCCATTCTTCCGTGTGTGCACGACTTGACAGCAGGGCTACATGTATAACACACACACACACACTCTCTTTCAGAGAGAAAAACTGTGAATGAGTGGGACACGTAAACGATTTTTCCATTTCCACTATAAAATGATTCTGTTGTTGAGAAAATACCAAATGAAAATAAGAGACCGCTTGGATACATCCTTACAACTCGTATGGGAGTCAGTCGAGCTTATATATGCACACACACACACAACCATACTCACGGGGGATTTCATTTTTAAGATGTACCATTCGTTTCCCTCAAGAAGAATGTGTTTTCCTGCTAAATTCTACATTTGGGATAACAAGCTTCATTAACAACATCTGTCGCTTATATTGCTAATCATCATCATCGTCATCATCATCCTGCATATACATTCCTCCTCACCAAATTCTCTCAGACGAGTTGTATGAGAGGAGCAACAGCAGCAGCAGCACCCGAGAGCATTCATTGACATTCCGTTGGAGTAGAAAAAGATTCTTTTTGGCTGCTGGTCGTTTCAAGAAAATAGAAAATGCACAAAGACACAAAGCCTCCCATCAACCCACAACAGACGCAGCAGCAAGTGACTGTAATGAAATTAATCCGAGTTTTATCCCTTAAAAATTTTACGACTGAAATGATCAACATATTGCACACATGGGGTACCCTAATCAGAGAGAGAGAGAGAGAGAGAGAGAGAGAGAGAGAGAGAGAGATGCAAGCCTACCAAAAAATGCTACTAGCTTACTCGCAGTCGGTTTTTCTGTTGTGTGGTGATGTGCAAGAAGAAAATTGTCGGGTACAAAAATGATGGGTCTGCCTATACACTATCCACAATACATAAACGCGGAGGAATTTGTAAAACCAAAAATGTTAAACGGAAGTTTCAAGCTGAAAGAAAAGAGGAGAAGAGAAAAAAACCTGTAAATCATAATGGCACACAAGAGGCAAGCACAAAAAGTGCATTTTCCTTCGTACAAAAGGGATAAACAAAAGCGAGGGAAAGTGAAAGTTGAACAAGGAAAAAAATGAAGAAGAAAAAAAAACAAAATTTCTAACAACAGCAGAGCAGCTATTGTTGTTGCTTTCATTTTTGTTGTTTGAACTGTGATATGCTTATACACCTCCCATATATTATGTAATGCAAGCATGTCCCCCTACTTTAATAACACCGTCGTAGTCGTCGTGGTTTGGTTTTTACGGCTGTTCCGTCGACCATTACCACAGCAGTGGTGTATAGTACCCGCTTTTATGATGTGAGAGGAGGAAAAAGTGGGGGGAAAGAGAAAAATGCGAGGAGGAGATTGAAATGAAATTGGTTTCATAAAATGCAAGGGCACATAACCATTTAATATTGAACAGATTTTTTCTCCTTTTTTAAAGAAAAAAGAAATGACTGCACATGTAAACAGACCCAAACTGGTATTATTCCTGCTGGCAAGCAAGAGGGCCAGAGAGAGCGAGAGAGAGAGAGAGAGAGCGATTTTTAGAAAAATATAAAGCAGAAGCTGGGATTCAATTTGACTTATTATTAAGCTGAAATCTACGTTTTATGAGCGAAGTAGTGTGTGTGTACTACCCTTACCACTTGTTTCTCCCTGGTCGTTTTTGACGTGAGGAGTGCTCCTCCTTCAGAGAACAGAGGTGAATCCAGGGGTAAAACGGAAGCTTTTATACGGATTTATATGATTCAGTGGCACGTAAACTCTTGAACGTTGTCGTCGTCGTCGTCGTCGTCGTCATCGTAGATGGAGCGGAAGGAAGCACTTAAGACTTTCAAGAGTTCATTCTTCTCACTCTTATTCTCTTTCTCTTCTCAAGCTAAACTAACGGTAGATAAGCTAAAACGGACAGGGGAGAAAAACGGGGATTTACTTGGGTGCTGCAGGATGCAGACAAATTGAAGTCGGTTGGATTGCAGCGATGGTACTGCTTGTACGGTTTCTGGCACTGAGATTGATTTTTTTTCTCGGTCGTCAAATTTTGATGCACAACTGGGGTAAAACGTCACCGTTTTTCGGGTAGAAACAGCGGTGTGGGGTAACCTTCATTTTTACGGGGAACAGGATTGTTCGTAAAAATTGGCAATTTCAGCGGACTAGATTGGCTTTTGGGGACTAATTATCGGAATTACAATAACAAGAAGAAGGCTTGATGCACGCTTGGCCTGTTGCGAAATACAAGGTGTTTGCATATTGCGTACTTTAGAAGGTTTGCTGTACATTTTATGTTACTCGGCGGCTTCATGTACTCTTCTCTATTATCGATTTGGCAATCACTGCTCCCTACTTTTTGGAAATTCGTCGGGAAAACACACTACGAGAGGATAAGTAGCTTTATTTTGCCGGGAGGAAAATGCTTGATAAAATAGGTCGTAATTACAGACGACTGTAATTTTAATTATTGTGCTTCTAGCAGTAGTAGTGGTGTTGGAGAAGCACGCAGGCAGAGATAACGTAATGGAGTCAAGAGTCAACGACGATAACGACTCTATATACACTTCCTCCCTGTTAAACAGGTTTTCTTCTGAGAATCTCCGTATACACTTGGGCTTGTTAGGGAAATAATGTTTCCTCGTCTTTTTGTAATATGTCGGTTCCTAGTTAGTTATCAAATCACTTTTCTTCTCTACTCCAAAGCGGCATCCATATAGTATGTCGCATTATAATGCGACATACTATATGGGGGGGGGGTAAAAAGGGTGAACTGTTTTTATTCCATGTGTAAACTTGGACATACGGGATGGAAGGGTCTTTTTAGCGTGACGTACTACATGAATGACGCCAAAAATAATGACCACTCTATTCCGGAGGAGTGAAACCCAAAAAGAGTTGTTGTGCGTTTGTGTGTGTGTGTGTGTGATTGCGAGTGAAACGAAACAATTTTGGTTTTTGTGGAAAACGCCAGATTTATTGCTGATCATAACTACATACAACCTACCAACGTCGTACAAGGTGTGTAAATAGGGTTGCCTAATAAGTCCTTTTTATCAGGCAAAAAAAACACTAGCAAATTCCGCGTCGTCCATCCATGCATTGCTTAATCTGTCAGAGAGGGAGAAAAACGATTACTCTGTTACTCTCCCTCTTTTATTTCCGCTTGCGGAAAAGGTGTGATAATTATTATCCTGCTGCTCGCTCTCTTCTCTGTGTGGTGGTAGGTGGGGGCAAGGTAATTTTCTGAGGAAATTAAGTAACTCACTCGTCCTATCACTCTCTCCTCACTGCTTAGACTACAGGTGGAGTATTGAGGAGAAGCAGAGAGTGAGAGCGAGAGAGAGGAGATGTGAGATTGTTTCTCTGGGTCTCTGCCTTTTTGGCAATAACAGAAATCGACAAGTCGCGACGTCGTGTGTTTGCTGTTATTACACATTCTTCTTCGACATTTTTGAGCGTCGCTGTTAATCGTGCAAGCAGAAAAGGACGTTTTAACGGAAAACGCACGGAATAAATTTGTTGTGTTTTTGCATTAATGATAAACTAGGAAAATGTTTAATGGGATGAATGATTGATGCTAAAAGCCTTATTATGCCGGAAAAGGGATTTTGGTTTTCGCTTCTAGAGAATTAGAAAGATATCTTGTTATAGGCATGTTTATGCTGAGATATAGGTAGGCGAAATGCATGAGTATAGGACGTATGGACTGTCACACAGATTTTTAGGGTTGTATCATCCTCATCGTCATCATCCTCCTTTATTCGTATTCGGAGCAGAAACTTTTGAACAGGTAGGTAGATAGGTAGTATGCAAATGCAAATAAAACAGTCATGTATACATTATCTTTGGTGTTCCTCTTCCTAAAAGGAAGAAACATTCTCGTCACGAACAAGCATCCTCGGATCCTCGTTTTAAGCGACTGCTGTTGCGTTCCTGTTGTTTTATGCGTGCACTTTTTTGGTAATTGTGGGTATACCATCCAGCGTGGAACCGGATNTAAAAGGAAGAAACATTCTCGTCACGAACAAGCATCCTCGTTTTAAGCGACTGCTGTTGCGTTCCTGTTGTTTTATGCGTGCACTTTTTTGGTAATTGTGGGTATACCATCCAGCGTGGAACCGGATGACTCGGAAGAGTTTCTTTAGTCAGCCTGAGTTGAGAGCTGAAGAGAAGAAGACTGGATAGATGAAAGAGAAGTTTGATGAAACCGTATTCTCTCAAAAATAGACTGCACTCCAAATAAAATAGCGCGAGCGCAATAGCGTGAGCAACAAGAAAATAAAATAACATTTTGTATTAAATCGGGAAAAGTATGAAATTTTGCCTAATGGAGGGAAATCATAAATTTTAAATATTTGCAGCAGCCACGATAAGAAAGTATACGGTAACTTGTATGGAAAATAAACTTTACATAATATTTAGCCGAAAGAATCATAAATTATTTACGTTCTGTATACACAAAAGTCGAAAAAATGATTTAATCAAATAGAAGTTTGATGAAACCGTATTCTTTAAAAAAATAGACTGCACTCCAAATAAAATAGCGTGAGCGCAATAGCGTGAGCGATAAGGAAATACAATTACATTTTGTATTAAATCGGGATAAGTATAGAGGATCTTGCCTAATGGAGGGAAATCAAAATTTTTAAACATTTGCAGCAGCCATCATAAGAAATTATACGGTAACTTGTATGGAAAATAAACTTTACATAATATTTAGCCGAAAGAATCATAAATTATTTACGTTCTGTATACACAAAAGTCGAAAAAATGATTTAATCAAATGGTGGCATTAATAATAGTTATTGCTGGGTTGAAAGGCGGTTTATTTATATTTTGCAAACGAGAAAAGGAAAAGAAACTAAACAATATGTTTGCCAGTCACCAGTGACGTGTAATTCTGGAGTGGAAAACCGCCTAGACATTAAATTCATAAAACTGAAACTACGAAACAAAATGCAAACGGAAGTAGACGCTAGTCACTCTGTGATTCCAGATTAATTTGATAAATTCTTACTGAATCTGATCCTAATAAACGTTCCCCAATTTCCTCCAATTCTACACGTGTCAGAAATACATGTTTTAGTCGGTTTTTGGTAAGGAGTTGGCTAAGATTTTGGTAGATTCTCCTCGCAAAATACGTGCTGAAACAATTGTATGTTTAAGATTGATCCTGAGACGAGCAGTAGGAGAATAACAAGCTTACTACAAGGTAGAAGGAATGACATGTCGTCCGTCTCACTATTTTCTGGATACACAGATCTCCTGTTGTTTTCTACCTATGCCCATCAGCAGGCTTAGGATGACAGAATTGACAGAAAAATTATTATGATGATATAATCATCATTTTCATGAGTAGAAACACCCGGTATCTACAATATCACTAATACCAGTAGTGAAAACTACAGGACAGTAGATACCCATGAAGGATACACCAATTTTCGTTCTAGTTGGCAACACAGTAACCACTTTGCATTTTTCTGACAAGTTGATGTTGCTGATACCTTTCAAACGCGAGAAGAAGAGGAAAAAATGCCCGAAAAAATAAATGGCCCCCAATAAAATTATCGAAGCTCCCCTGCATGTAAAGCTTTACACACTTTTTTCTGTCAATGTCGCTTCATAATAATCCTATCGTGATGTGCCATCTTCTTATCTCCAAAACCATTGTGAGTACGGCAAGCGCAACCCGTTGAAATCCTCCTCGTATTCCCTGGTATTCTTTAAAAATGTACAAGATAATGTGTGCACATCTTGCTTCTCTTCGTCGGGGGAGAACTTGTTGACGTTTCACGTTACAAACATAATTGGATTATCTCTTTATTTTTTCTCTTGTTTTTTTTGTTTACAGCGAGCACCCCTAAGCGTGCCCAAGGAACCGGTACTACCAGTATTCTTTTTCATCCATGGAGGAAGCTATTACATGAATGCAGGACGGCTATATCCTGGTCAGATTTTGGCATCCGCTCAAAAACTTATCGTTATCACTTTCAACTACCGACTGGGACCGTTGGGTAAGCATTTTTTCCACTCTTTTTGGCAATAATATCGCACCAGACTGGGACCAACTTGCAATTTCGTTGCTGGTGGGAAGGGAAAAAGTAGCAGATTCCTTGTGTATCTAAAAGTGGCAATGAAACACACCTGTTGCCAGGGAAAATAGACTAAAATTGAAAAAAATTAAAATGGAAGTGAATTTAGGTAGTAATCTGAGAGTGACGCTGTAATTACCCAATCCACTTTTAGTGGTTTGACACAAGGGCCACCCAGCAAATTAAATCAGCCTGAAAAAAAGATTGTGTTTACCTGATTCTTTTGTGGTAACTGTTATCCTCACCGATAAATTACTGCCGTCGTCAGCGTCTTTTAAAAAGGAACCACTTAAAAGATCAAGGAGGAAATTACTCTGCTTTTGTTGCAAAATGGAGGCAATTCATTACTTCCACTCGAATCAAAACTTCATTTAGGGGAGGAGAAAGAGTGCAGTGCAACCCATTTTTTTCTGTTTTTACTTTATTACTGCAGCAGCAGCTGTAAGGCGAGCGTAACTTTTAAAATTATTGTAAAAAAGTGGAATCAGTGGAAACTTTTTTTCAACCACACAATCTGCTGACCTGTTTTGTGTTGTCCGTTGGATTTAATGAAATCTCTTTGTAACAGACACAGGCCGTTTGTGTGTGTTAGATTACTTACACCAGGAAAAAAGCTCATTTCGACTGCTGCTTATTACCTTCATTTTGGGGTGCCAGGGTACGAAAACTGTTTATGATTACGACGTACGAGTTTTCCACAACAAAAGCAAATTTGCATGGGTTATTACACGTTTAAACCTTTCCCTCTCGGAAAATAATGCATACGTATAATCGGTTCTTCAAGGTCGCACCACAAAAATGAACGTTTTTTTCTTCACATCCTATCATCAACGTCAGGCTCCGCTTATTTCCCTGTGAGTGAACATACACGGCGAATTATAAAAATGCTCATTGCTCAGCCAAAGCAAAATTATTTGAGTGAGGATCTTTCTTACCTCGGGTATTTTATTTGCCTGTTCAAGCTCACCCACTTTTCTATTTTTTGGGACTTTTTGTACCCACCGACAATGTGAGCTTTAATTTTTAAAAAATGGGTGCTTTTTACTGTTCTTAGAAGTCATGTCTTTTTAAGTACTTTTTTTTTATAAAAAAAAATCTTTTAAATTTCCCCTCTCTTCTCTTCCTCTCATCTTCCTGACTGAAGGATTTATGGTTTTGAAAGACTATTAAATCACAGCAAATTACTAATTATCATTATCACAAAGCTACGTACAAAAGAACACTCTTTTCCAGCATGGTTCAATCGTCCAGAGGTCTACATTGCGCTGTACGCCAACTTTAATAGGAGATCACCTCTTATTTATACGACGCGTATTTGAAATATTAATGCGTGATGATGATAAAGAATATTAAACGATTTTCCCCCAAAACCGCCTGTTTACGATTTACTTTCCTTTTTTTCAAACAGAATGTTGATTTGAAGGGGGCAACTGATACGCTGGAACACCACCATGCCCACATTAAACTTTACCACCCTTTATTATTACGGGCTTTACGTGGTTAATTACAAGAGCTCGCTGATATCTGATGATAAACGGTCTATTTTTGTGTGTATCGTTTTTTCCCTCTGGGTTCTGTTATTATTTTCATTTTGAGATCTCTTTTCCGAAGGATTACACGATAATATTATTGCAGCAATAAATGTCACATTTATGTTTTCCTGTCATCGAGAGCGTGTGTGTACGTACCATTAATTTTAATGGAAAATAAATCAAGGGAAGGAAATGGTTTTCTATCTAGAGTGAGAGAGAGTAAAAAACGGGGATATTTCACGACAACTTAATATGATCATATGTCCTTGCGGAATATTTTCGATTTAATGGATTTGCCATTAATTTCTCCATATTTTGGTCTATTTCAGTAAGAGGATTACATTGGTAGGAAATAGTGCGGGAGCAGCTAGTGTTATGTATCACATGTTTACCGATTTGTCCAAAGGTGAGAAACGACACTACCGTATTATTCGTTATGCTCGGGTAAAATCTTTCCAAAAAATGCAACGCAAAAGAGGAATCTCGGGGAAGCGAGGCATTTGTGGCGAAAAAAATAAACTGGGCTACTCTTAGAAAAGATACGGGGATGGTAGGTATTAAGTATTAGGAAGGCATATACAGAGATGGAATGGGAAATGATTGAGGCAGGAAATTGGGATAGCTGGGGGATTAATGGCGTAATACGAGAAACATTTGGCATTTTGTAAGCACAGCAATAAAAAAGAGTTTCATAGGGCGAGGGAGAAAGTAGAAATAAGTTGGTTGTGTCGGAAATGAGGGAGCCATAAGGCCCAATTTCTGAACCAATTACAAGCCTCGGGAAAATATAATTTGGATGTTATTAGACGATCCCAGAAAGATGGTGTTAGGTTTTATTGGGTGGAATAATGATGGGACCGCCGCCACCTCCATCATCACCACACGAAAGGAAATAAGAAAATCAAAAAGTGACAAACCATCTCGGTACAACGCGTGTTCTACGACGTTGTTGTTGTATGTAGGTATGCTTGCACTCGAGTAAGTGGTTAACCAGAAGGAGCTCATCAAATTGGCGAAGGGTAATTCCATGCTTGTGCGAGCGGAACAAGATTCAGAGATGATGTTCTCAAGGAAGGGAAGTAGCTGGAAGATTTGATTTAGCCGCGGATTTTCCTTTTGCACGCAACAACGAACGAAACGCAGATCGGAGCGAACATGATTGGGAGGTATATTTTTGGATAACTCAAAAAATGGGGGATCAGGAAGAACTTAGAAGGAAGCACCGAATTTTGTGTACTTTATCCTTAGTTCGTTTACAATAAAAAAGTGGAACGGGAAGATTTCATCTGTGAAAGGGCGTAGTATTTTTTCAAGAGGAAGGGAAAGCGGAGAGAAATTAGTGGGGAAAGACGGGGATAGCATGTAATTGGATAGGAATCGACTTGCCAAAATAATTTCCGAACACATTTATCACCGTTACGGCAGGCTGCACAGAGAATAGAAGTTAATAAACTTTTTCAGAGAAGTGGCCCAGTAAACTGTAGTCAACAATACGAAATTAGGATCATGTTTCCATCACCTGATAGCATGTTCCACGGAAAGGGAATTTTGAGGAGGAAATATTATTTGTTATTAACTCTGATTTACAGACAAATTTGTGGGGATAACCGTCCAATCCGGCTGTTCCGGGGCACCATGGGCGATACAGTTGTCCCCTAAAAAACACGCAGAAGATTTAGCAGCCAACCTGGGCTGTCCACCGGGAACGTCGACGGAAATACTGGATTGCATGCGGAATGCCACTGCAGAAACTATAATGCAGGTAGGCAAACAGGTCCCCCGAAATAGTCTCGTCTCACTTCGCCCCGTTGTCCCGTTGGCAAGTTGTTTTGCCAAAATGGCCTTGAAATCCTACACTTTAGTTTATGTTTCACAGATGATGAAGGAGAAAATTATTTTTCCAAAATTGGGCAAATTGGAAATGCTAATTTTAACTCGTAGCTAATTGCATAAATGTATACATCCAATTAACGGCTTGTGTCTTTCCACTCCAATTTGTGTAGAGAGCCAAGCTGGAGGATGGACTCAGTTTGGCGTATGCCACTACAATAGATGGCCGATACGGAGGAAAATTTTTAATGGATCATCCTGAGGTGTTGATTCGCTCTCGTTTATTTCATCCCGTTCCGGTTCTCACCGGCTTTACCAAGGATGAAGTTACCATATGGTTTACAAAATGTAAGTGTGGGTGGTTTCAAACAGATTAAAGCATCCTTAAACGTCACGGTTGGTTTTTGATGATCATCAAGACTTAATGCAAAAGTAATTACCTAAAAAGGCCTAAAAAAAGCGCCAAAGTGATTTTCAACGTAAGTAGTTTTGAAGGAGAGGCACACTATATTTATCACTTACGGAGAAAGCAACAGTGAAAGTTTGAAGCTTGTTGTTGTCAAAAGCTTATTGCTTCAAAACAATCATGTTTTTTCATCCACGGTTCATTAATTCCTGTTTGATAATTACAATCCCATCTAGCTCTCTCTCTCTCTGCTGTTTTTTCTAAATGAGCTTTCCCACAATTTTCTAATCTAATACTACTATGGAATATAAATGATGCCACGCGTACAACGGTACTTATGCCCGTTATAGCTGAAATCTACTTTTCCTTGGGAAAACGTCCAAGTTTCCAACTGCCTGGCAGAGATTAGGTATTAGAGGAAATAAGAGGTTTAAATTGCTTCTCTCTCTTTCTCGTGAGTTGACTTTCTCTCTGATACACTTACAGGGTGTTTCGCACAGCTTGTTTTCCCTTCCGTATGTCAGCTCAGTGTTTACGACGTAAACTACACTAGTACGTTACATCTTACCGTTGAATGTCAAGGAGGGCGTTCCTTTTAGACAGAAAGTTTAAGATTTTATCATTTTCTTTCCACCGAAACTTTTTTCCTGTGAAAGTACATCCGGTTTTCTAAACAACTTTCTCCTGTCTTATGTCTCCGATGATCATGACAACCGACGTAAAAGTGAAAGTGTGCCCGTGTCTTTCACAAGAGATATTGTTTGATAAATGAAGAAAACTTTTCTCACCGAACTGCACGGTAGTGCTGCTAGTCCAGCAGGGATATGCGACCTGGTTTATATACTTAGCCGTTTTGACAGTTTATTTGTTTCTTGTGTTTGTGCAGTTGGGCCCGAAACAAAGATGAAGGATCTTCAGTCTTTTGTTCAGGTGGATGTTATCAGTTTGATGGATGGCCTTGATTCGATGACACAGGCCAGCATGCGAGCCATGATTCACTCTGTGACAGTGCAGTACCTGTACCGCTCAGGAGCGAAAGAGAACGACACCGTTGGGAAAACGGGGTCTATTAGTGACGTAAGTCATTAATTTCATCCCTGTAGATAATATTTAAGACGGATTATGGCAAAGCTCATTTTCAGAATGCCGCGTACAAAAAAAGATCAAACCGGCGTCCTCATGTGTCAACTTGGTGTCACATTTTCTTCTCGTTAACTTTCTCCTCTCTCTCTCCTTTTGTGCCTGATCTTTCTCTATCCCCGCATTCAGTTTACCCCTCTTAATTCCAACGGACTTGTGTGTGTATTTACACCGGTTGCCACTCCAGGTTTCAGTTAAATGTAACATCGCTCCCTTTGTATCTCTTCTTCTCTCACAGTTCATATCGGATGTCGGTCTGAAGGCTCCCTGCATAAAGGAAATGAATCTTTTGGAGAAATTCAATTCAAAACCGGTGTTCCTCTACGAGTTCGTCTATTTCAGTGTGGACGACTTGAAAATGAACAAGCAGGACTGGATCGGTAAGAAAAGGGAAAAATGATAATCAAGAAAACACAAAAGCAACTTTATTTTCTCTTTTACTCCATTTATCTCCCCCGCCATTCCTGCATCCTTTGTTTTGAGGCTCTATGTAAGATATCGCTTGTCACGCTCCTTTACGTTGCCTTCCTTTTATTCTTAACCATCCTTTTCAACGGGGAAAGGGATAGGTGCGGGCGGATGTTAAATGGGAGAAGGAACCACACAAAACACAGTTCAACTTTCGCTGTACACAAGTACATGACCCTAAAAACGTCCTGTGCTTCTAATAGATCGACCTTCCACAATCCCACAAAATTCTGCTTGAAAATTGAGATTACCCTTCTCGTATATATTAAAGATTACCATGTTGAATGAATGTCTGAACATTCCTTTTTCTTTGAACTGCGTAGCTACCTCCTCCCACATTTTCCTCGTGCCACACGACGCCCAATAAAAAATCCTCTTTTTTTGCTGTTCATCGAACAAGATTCCATTGACATTTTAAATTGACCCGAAAATTGATTTTTTCTTATTTTCGCCTGAATCCCCCCTAAACGTAAAAAGAGAAAGGTACGAAAACAAAAGTGAAATGGTACCCCGTAGGCCGTAGGCTATGCGCTATTAATACCTTGTTACGCTTTTAAACGCCTACGCAAGGTGTTCTCACGCAGGCCATTAAAAATACTCTGAGTAAACTATCTAGTGAAAATAGTGAAAGTACTGTGCTTTTACATGAGCGAGTCTTATTCCTTTCTCTTCGTAATTTCCCCTGCTTTCTTCCTACTTTCTTTTCGTGTATTGTGCCAGCGAGAGCATGCATGGATGACGAGATAAATAATAATGTAGGAGAGAGCATCATGATCAGCGAACCGTGTAAAAAGTAAATTCCCTTTTTCCTCTTTATTCAATTTTGAGGGCAGAGCTTAAATCGAATGAATTCTCTCTGGCATTATTATTACTATCGTCATCATAATTTAGTAGAGCTGGGAATTTTATGTTCGCTTTCGGGAATAAAGTAGGGCGATGAAACAGATTCTCTAATCAGCTTTGCTTTTTGAGTCAGTGCTGTTGTTGTGAAAATTATCTCTGGCGCTTTTGTCCCTTTTTTGGAGGGGCTTTCACAAGGCCGAGTTCCCCTCTAAATTCGGGGGAATCGAATCATTTTGAACAACAGTTTTTCCTTCTGCGTGCGGGTGCTGGCGAACCGATGGGAATAAAAGGGGTTTCCACATTTTCTCTTTTGCAGGCGCATATCATGAAAGTGAGCTCCAGTTTATATTCGGAGAGGCTTACTTAAACTACACCAATCATTTGAGGTCGTTTGATGACAAAAGGATAAGTGACTTTATGATGAACATTTGGGGAAACTTTGCCAAGTTTGGGTGAGTTGGTCGTCATCAAAGATAACAAAATTATGTGCTATTGTATTTCTTTCATTTGGGAGTTTACGAGGACAGTTTTTACGATGGAAGGGGGTCTGTGATCTTAATGTAATAATGTATATGGAAAAGTAGTATGACTACATGACAAGTCATTGTGAACTATCATCGAGTTTTCATTTGATCATGCTTGTGTGTTTATGACAGGAACCCAAACCCCAGTCCAAACGCGTTGGAGGACAACGGACTGAAATTCACCTGGACCAATTATACCGAATACAATCAAGACTTTGCTGTGCTTGGCTTGAAGTCCCACATGAAAAAGTATTTCCTTACGGAAAGGTACAGAGATCGTGTTTACCTTATTTTAACAATAATATTTCAGAAAGGCGTACATTTTTTTAAATTTTGGCGACATTTCTTGAAAGGTATTCAGTATGCTTAAAAATAAGTAATTATAAAATGTTACGAAACCCTTTTTGCGAGATGCAAATGCTGACAGCTGTCCGATTCACTAGGAAGTTTCTTTTAAAGAGCATTATTATTTTTTATCACTCCGATTGGCACATTTTTTGACAATAGCATATTTATTATTATGCAACTTCTTATGATTTTCCATATTTCTCCCATTTTGTGCTCTTTCACGTTCGATTCCCACGGAAATGTTCCCTCTGTGCCTTTTATAGACTCACGCCAGTAAAACCTTCCGAGATTTGTTCGCTCCTTTCTCAGTTCTTGTCCCAAGGTAATATTTCATCGTGCAGAGAGAGAGAGAGAGAGAGGAAGAGAGAGAGAAAGAGAGAAGCAAGAATCGCCCCAAACAAAAACAGCTAAAACGGGATTTCAGGAAATGGAAAGACTTTTCTCTCTCCCTGTTGACGACATGCTTCGATATCTGTATACAGCTTGTCTCTAATACTGCTTCTCTCTTGCTCCCTTGGGACACAATTGTTTGTGTTTTACTCTGGGCTATCTTCTCATAACAGTTTGCCTATCTGTTCCTATTTCCTTCTCCCTCTCCCTGCTGCTGTGGACCCACACTACGGCTTGCTAATACTCACCTTTATCGCCACATTCAATCTTTTCCTCGTAAATCACTTTTTTATGAACGTCTCAAGCAGGCAGGCTGATTTACTCAATTTTATGTACTACTCGTGTACCCCTCTATCACCACTGCTGCCTTTTCCTCCTCGCTCGCCTTCTCTCACAATCCAATATACACAAAACTCTTGCCACTTCTCTTTCTCGCACTCTCTGGCCCTTATTCCATCTCACGGGTGTCTTTCTTCCTGGTTGTTATACACAAATAATACTGGCTTCTCATAGGAAAACACTCTGAGGTATCAAGGCGACTAGGTAGGAAACCTTTAGAACATTAAATACTACTACAATACTAATACAATACTGGCTCTATCTCTCTCTCTCTCTCTCTCTCTCTCTCTTTTGTCGTGTCAGCTTCAGGCAGATGAAATTGCCGTTTTTTTATTTAAAGAACTGATAAAATCATTTCTTTACCAGAAAAGAGTCTCTTCCCCACACACAGCTCAGAGCTAGCTGGAGGGAGGAAAAAGGAAAAAGCAATTTTTCATTTTGGGCGTATATATATCAAAGCTTAATTATGTGTGGGACATCGAGTACCAGATAGAGATACCATTACCATTGCCTATTTAGGGGTCTCCCCACAATTTTTCCGGAGGACAGCTTCATATTAATTTCTCTCTAGAATAATAATGCCCAAAAATCCTGAAATATGTGCGTATGATCGCCTCCAATAGATTTGTTTATGAGGTCATAAATTATCCCCAATTTGAACTAAGTAAGCAACTCAATTAATACAGCAAATGTAAACCCTACGAGTGTGCCTGCCATTCTCTCTCTCTCTCTCTCTCTCTCTCTCTCTCTCTCTCTCTCTCTCTGTCTCGTTTCTCAAGTGTGCCTGCCATTCTCTCTCTCTCTCTCTCTCTGTCTCGTTTCTCCCTTCTTGTTCTCTTGTTTCGGATCGGAGTCACTATCACTATCAGCACAGCACAGACAAAGAAAAAACTAATTTGTTTTTCGACATGTCTACCTCTCTGCCCATAATACATTAATTACTTTGGTCTTTATCGAATGATTTATTGTGAATGTCCTTTTCCTGTTTTTTTTGTCTGGGTGCCCATTTTTTTATTTGGCTCATGAAGGATGCTATTTTGGAACTTTTTCTTCCCCATCTTCCGGGACTACCCATTCCAGTACAATCCCACAACGTCCTGTGATGAATGGGAGATAATCAGCAAAAGTTGGACCGTTTGGGCTCTGTTGCTAGTCACCCTAACTTCAGGCTTCGTGGTGAGTCTTCTGATAATGCTGCACCTGAAGCGGAAATTGTTCTCGAGATTGAGGCGCACTACCAATAACAACACCAGTAGTGCTGGCAACAGTGGCGGACTGGGGGTGGGAGCCGTGTTGGGGCTAACAACGACGGCAACTACAGGTTCGTCTGCGTCATCGACGACGACGACAACGGTTCTTACGAACCACAATCATCATCATCTTCATCATCCTCCTCATCATCATCACCCTCACAATATTTTAAGTAGGGATAGAGATAGTTGTAGTATTAATCATAACAATAGACATAGTGGTAGTAGCAGTAATACTTCAGGAAGTTTACTCAGAGGTCAACACGGCAATGGTGGGGGGAGTAGCAGCAGTAGTAGTAGCAGTCATTTATTACATGGTGGGGGTGCCAACGGCACACGTGTCCTTTCCTCAGTCACCAACTCATCAGCAGCAGCTGCTGCTGCAGCAGGAGGAGGTGGCGGGGGAGGATCTCCCCTGCCCATTAATATGTAGCCGTCAGGAAAAAGTAGAAATAGGGAAAACAGAAACGAAAAAGTCTCTAAAATGTAATTTGTAGTCACAGTCATTATCATCCTCGTCGTGCGTCGTCGTCAACGTTACATACAACATACAACCATACCTTGAATCATTTTTGGGTATATGCAAATTACGTGTAAGTATTATTATTACCATAGTTACTACTTGTACATTATATATTGTCATATATAAATATATCGCCAAATATCGTGCAGTTCTCATCGCTGACCTCATCATTACGTCACTGACGCCCCGACTAAGAGAAGTTGGCATAAGGTAATGGCGATGATGATCAAGAAAAAAAATAGTAGAATTATACACATTTTTTGTACTTATTTATATTTTTAGAAAGAGAAAAGCGGATAAACATGGGAAAAGTTTTGTTTTCTTTCCACACGTACACACACACAAGACGACACAATCATACATTTATAAATTACATATTTTGTTTTGTATCTACCCTTTTACCTTTTACCAGAGAAGAATAATTTATTAATGTAAATAAGTAAATTATGATACATATATATATTGTAGTGATAAAAAAAAGAGAGAAAACTTAATCGAGTGAAAATGACAGAGTGAAGAAATTCAAATTATTAAAAGTATCTATAACTGTCCGTTTTAATAATGATATCATCTATCCAATTACTTTTTATTATTTATTACGAGCGCCACATTCGCTACTTACAACTTTCCCCCAAAGATAAAATTTTCTGTAATGGAGTGGCTGGACAGGTTAAATGAAGTTATGCTCCTTTTGTTTAGTCTTTTTTCTAGAAAAAAGTTTTGTATGAAAGGTTCCTTACGGTTAGCGCTTCACAAGATATATGCAGAGCAGAGGTACGCTATTTTTATTACCTCCTTAAATGGTTTCTGGATAAAGAAGCGGAAGACGTTATTTTAAAATGTGTAGGTACTGTGGTTAGCCCACCCAGCAGCAGAGACCCTGGCATGCTAGCATGACCGGAACACAAAACCGTTGTTTTGTATAGGAAGTTGAAGTTTTGGCTTGTTCATTCCGTTTTGCTTTCGGCTAATGAAGTGAACAAGTGGTTTGTTTACCTGCGCATTTCTTTAAAGAAACGTGCTGACTGGCAGCAAGTTGGTTGTGGTTAGGTAGAGATTTAATTTTTTTAACTTGTGATACATGTATAAACGAACTGCACTAGAATTATTAGAAAATTAATTACAATGATATTTAATTACAATACAGCTGGAATTTAATTTGAAAAGACACAGATCCGGTGAATAATTTTAACAAGTGTTGTGTACACCTCTACTGTTTACGCACACGACGTGCAAACAATTTTCCACTAAAACAAATTCTCAAAATCAACACCTCTCATAAGAAAGCTCCGAAAGACCGGCCGGAGTATATCAGTACTGAGAAGGGGATACCATAAAGTAGCCAAGTTCCTCGCTCCCCGAACATAATTACCTAAATAGATGCACACACGCACTCTCTACTCTCAAGTAGATACCTTACACACAAGTCATAGTATTGTTTTAGCTCCAGTGTGTGTTCCCGAAAAGCTAAATGACGGCTAGATGAAAAGCAGGATGACAAGTGTGTTGACCATATGCTATTGTTTGTTAGTTTTCCCCGACTAAAGAATTTTTTCGCTCTTCAGTCACTTACCTATACGTCCTCAGCTCGTTCCTCTGCAGTAATTATTTTCCCCGGTAATTATCATCTCCCACAAAGCAGTGCTCACTGCTCACTCGAAAATAAATGAAAGGAGTAGAGATGCGAGATATCTTTAAAACAGTTCAACATAACATATAGTGTGTAAACAGATATTCTTATTTGGAGGCGATCCTACCTTGGATCTACTATGGATGTGTGTGTGTGTGTTGATGAATGAACGTACTTGAAACTAACAGCAACGAGGTTTTCCAATCCCGACATACACACATACACAAGCATATAATTTCTGTCCATCACTCCCCTCATCTCATCATCGTTCTTGTTGTTGTCGTCGTCAGTTAAATGTTTATCCAAGAGCGAGTAATAAATTACAAGATAAAAATTAAAACGCGACGACGACGACGATGATGAGATGATGATAAAGTAATGAAAAAACAAAAAAACACACACATCAGTCCGTTACTTCATTTTTCCTGCTCTTCAGGCAGTTTTTGGTAATAATTAATTATTGATATTGTATGAAAGTCTCTCTCTCTCCTTAAAATATTTACTTGTCGTGTTATCAGCTACCTATAACCTATCAACATGCCCGGGGTGTACAAAAAATGACGAAAGGAAATGTTCGAAACGGTACAATTTATTTTTTCCGCTCTGATTCTCTTGGGACATGTAATGTAAAACTCCTATAAAGAATATAATATATCTATATATCTGAAAATGTGGATGTGTTTTAAATAAGGCAGTTATAGTTATAAATAATTCGTAATTTGTAAACCGATAAAAATGCAAAAATTACAGTAAATTTTGGGGCTAAAATGGAAACCAACTAGTTGTCGACAGTGGAGCCGTCTCGCTACCCCAAAAGTGTTTCCATTTTTGTGTGCTTTCCTGTCTACAGCATCTCTAGACAGCGAGCGAGTGCGTTGACACGTAACGGTAAAAAAAAATTAGATTAAAAAAGGTGGATTTAAACTATAATATCATATCATATCACAGGAAAAAAATTAAAAATATATTCAAATATAAAAATAAAACAATTTAAATGAATAAATCAATCAAATATTCCAAGGAACTCCATAAACGCCCCCATTCGATCATTACGGACGTCGGGCGTCCTTTTAAATTTTATTACATCAGCTTGTTTGCTTTTTTACGAACAAAGGTTCAAACCTGCTTTTATTGTATTTTAAGCCGGACGGTGAATAACATTCACTCCGGCGGTTTAACAAGATGCATTAGTAATAATTGCACAGATGTTTTATTATCGGTCACCTTTGCAAATGTTACCCTTTACGCGCTAAAATTTGGTACTACTTACACAGCAACTGCAAACTGCTTCAAAAAGATGTTAATCCTTTTATCATACTTTTTTTGTGCTGCTGTTCTCTTGCTGTTGACAGTTATTTTTGCTTTAACGACCCCGGATATAACCACTTAATCCCCTGCGAATTTATTACATATTTTATTATTGTAATTTGTCATGTTAAAGTGCATGATGATACGCCTGTGCCTGGATATACCTCAAGCTGAACAAGTGGGATGAAGATGAAATGACCAATGGAATACCAATCTGAATCAGCATAACTTATTTTTGCATTTCGGAATGTGTATGTATGTATAGGTGCATAAATGTACATGAATAACAAAATATCATTTTGGTAAAAAAAACTTTGGTGGAATGATAAACGAGTACAGTTAAACGTTAAATGTAGTGATAATGGGAAATGGCAGCCTTTTCATTGAAAGTGTTATTATCAGTTATCACACCTTAAATAACAAATGGAATCGAGTGTAATGGAGTACAAACTAACTATATTTTGAGAGGCACTATTTGACATTTTAAGGGAATGTGCCGGTGATAGGTTGCTTATGATGATGATAACGGGCGCATCAAAATATGTGAGGATGATATGAAATAACCTCGCAACAGGTAATCATTTGTGGCAATAATGTTAGTGATCAAGTGATCGTCATAACCACCCGAAAAGCAAACGAGGAAGATTCAACGACTACTTGCTACAGTGTTGGCGCGCCACTTGCAGTGACCATCATTTCAGCTCCAGCCTGTCATCTGTGTCAACACCAGGCAAATTCAGGACAGTGATTGGGAAGTTTGTTGGAACTCTCAATAATTTGATGGAGCCAAGTAATCATTCAGAGGCAGTTATCATCCTCGTATCAATATCGTACGTTCATCGTCCCATATACACACATTCGGGCATGAAGTAACGAGAGATAGAGTCGATCAATTGGCGTACAATTTTCTTCTTTTTTTTGGTCCCACTAAACTTTGTGATGGCAAAAATGAAGATCCTTGTCACCCTCCCATTATCTCGGAACGGTAAATAGAAGATAAAAATATTGTCTTAAGGCAAGGTTTCAGTTAGGCAATCTTTCCCCATTCTCACTTCACCCCAAACGCATCATCATCGCACACTGCAAGTAGCAGTAGCGTATATACCATACCTTGATGTTGTTTGTCAACCCGTGTGGTGGTGGTGGTGTGCATATAAAAATGTTTGCCGCTGGAGAATTACTTTGGTATTTGGTTTATTTGTTCAAAATAGAGTACCTATTATTATGCCATTTACACTACCCCCATTAATTTATCCTTCAAAGGAAAAACATGCAGAGATAATCCAACAGAAAGATGACCTATTGTTTACTATGCGACAGCTTTCGGATTTCTCAAGTGCCGAGTCAAACGCCATGGCATGGCTGAACCACGTGCAAAAATATAACTGGATTAGCATATACAGATTGAAAGAAAAATAAGTTTTCTAGAGAGATTGGCATAAATGACTAGAAGTGTGCATGGTCGGCATTCATCATTTATATGGTCACCCCACCAATTATGATCACTATTTATGCGAGACTTAAATTTATTTGTTTATTTCTAGTAGTGGTATGACTCGTCAACTAGTCTCATGATGAGTCATTGTCAAATTCATTAATATCTCGCGTTTTATAATAACCCCTTCACCCTTTCTCCGCGAAGCATTACATGACTTTGTGTCAGTATGTCTCCTTGTTCAAGGACGCCCTTTGTCTGGCTTCACACAGTAAGTCCTAATCCCATCTGGGAAACCGGAGAGTCGTTGGTGGGTAAAGGTATGTAACTACCATATGGATGGCCGCATACAGGACCTACGTTATATGATTCATTATGCTTATAAATAATTAGTCGTAGCGCTGAGTCATTTAAAGTGGAATTTTGTGAAAAATTCAAAAAATACCCAGCACCATATTTGTTGATGTATTTATAAATGCTTATTTTACTCAGGAATATAAATGATGCCTTCTCTCGTAATTAACAATAACCAGCCTAAAACGATGTCTAAAATACTACAGCCAAACACTCGGCTTGGGATGATGACCACTGGTTCTGACGCCAACTACTTTTCATTGACTCTATTATCTCCGTGTATGTTATGCTATCCTCTCCTGGTGACACCACATTATCTCTGTTGTTGGTACTGTTAATCTGAGATAAATGGGCGAGTAAAAAAACTACACACTTAATATTTGACAAATTCTGATGATGATGATGAGGATGAATAACGAACACCAATATGATTGTTCTCCAAAACCTTGTTCACACACACACACACATACACTCTGAGAATGCCCTACTCATAATGTTTGTGTGCCTAGTAGGTACATATTTACAAGCTTTATATCAAAATTTAGGAATCATTCACTTCACATGACAATGTCCAAGGGGAAGCTGATTATGATTCCCAAAGAGCTAGTGGTGCCAGAGTGCCAGTACAAAACGAGTAAGAGTGCCCGCACCAGAGAGAATCCCATCACATTTTCCCCTTCATTTTGGACAGTTTGAAAATGCGTGGGTGCTGCAGTAGAACAGGGCAAGCAGTGATTTGTTAGCGACAACGACGGGTGTGATTGGCCTAATTTACTTAAAAAGAATAAAAGAACGAGTGGTCATATACACTGGCCGTCCTGCGGACTATATAAAAAGTTGTGAATACTTAATGTTTTTATACTTGACCAAGTTTAAGGTTTTTTAATTACATGCTAGGTTACATTTCAAGTGGAATATTTAATTAAAGTTGAAACTTTTACTCGGTTCACAAACGAAAAATGAGTGACCAAGTTTTACGGGAGCCGGACCCGGTGGAGCGGAGGGAAGGGGAGACAGAGATGACGTACTATTTTGACCGTCAGGGGGGTCCCGTGACAAAGGAAAATGTGACGGGAGGGGGTAGTAAACCTGGTCAGATAAACTTAGTTCCTGATCTCTTGGAGAAACCTTTACACTCCCACTATTCGCAACAGCAGCAGCCCCCGTTGAAAAGTAGGCCAGAGGGGGATGGGGCAGACGAAGAGAATTATTGTGGGTTGGGGTCTATCCGCCCGGAATGGATGCAGCAATTTGCGTCGAAGAAAGCGTTTATGGTGGTGTTCTCCCTGTTAGCTATAATACAGTCCATGTGCTGGTCTTATTTCACGGCCACCATCACCACTCTAGAAAAGAGGTTCAAAATTAGCTCACAGACTGCAGGTAAGAAAAAATGGAATTGTCAAGGTCAACTTCTTTGAGGGGTGGGGAGGAGATAGAGGTATTATTAAGGCCATATTGCAGGAGCTCTGCGAAACGACATTTTCTTTTCTTTCTTTTAGGTATCGTAATGACAGGGAATGAAACGTCTCAAATAATATTCTCCTTAATTCTGGCCTACTACGGGAGTCAAGGACATCGTCCTCGTTGGATGGCTATAGGAGTGCTGATCTCAGCCGCCAGTTGCTTTGTTCTTGCGTCTCCCCATTTCTTCTACGGACCGGGTAATGACGCCCTCAGTTTGACTCAAGAGTATGCCCATTTGGACGAGACTGAAGACCTTACCGCCACCACAACGATGTCACCAGATTCCCTTTTTGGCGCTCCCACCCAAAATGACAGCAGCTCCGTCAGTAAAGGTATTTGTAACCGTCAAAATACTGCGAAAAGATCTTATTTGGGGGAATGTGAGACGGTGCCACCAGAGTCTCCACAAGAAGGAATAAAAAACAGATTATTATCGTCATATAACGCCTCCTGTTCTACACAATGAATTTTGTTTGTAGGTCTTAAAAGTAATAAAGTACAGCTGTGTCGGAGAGGGTTGAGCGCCCCCATAAGCAAACTGACAGATTGTGAAGATTCTGACACCTCTGTCGTTCCGTTGATTCTTATTTTTGTCTCTCAATTCGTTTCCGGAATTGGAGTTTTGCTTTTTTACACTTTAGGTGAGTATTATCCCTTTATCACTGTAGCACGCCATTTTTGCGTTGCCCTTTTTCTCTTGTTGATTTAATGCCATTTTGCTTCATTTTCTACAATGTAGGTGGACCATACCTGGATGACAACATTAAGAAGACAAAAAGTCCTATGATGTTTGGTAAGTCAATATTATAGCCATATTATATCAACATCGACCTAACGATTACAACTGCTAACCAAGAGAGTTGAGCAAATATGGCAGGAAACGGGGAAAATACATGTTGTCTTCTTTTTGTACTTGCAGGCATTACCATGTCCATGAGGCTAGTAGGTAAGAAAAAACATTTTCATCAGCAACTAGTAAATTAGTTTTCCTGTGATTGTGATTGAATCAACTAAAATGTAATTAAAATTGTAATTAAGGTCCCACGTTTGGTTTTCTCTTTGCGGGATTCTGCTTGAAATTATTCATCAGTCCGATGCTTACACCCATAATTACACAAGAGCATCCCCAATGGCTTGGCGCGTGGTGGTAAGTATTCTCCGTAGAATTCGCCTGCTTTCTCCTCTGCTGTTGTCGCAAACCATGTTGGTTAGGTTGTGGGGCAAATACGTATCCTGTAGTAGATTAACTGCGGACTAAAGGGTTTGTAGCACCCGTAGTACAAGTGGTCACACGTAAATAAACTAAGTTGTTCTCTCTCCATTTTCCTCCAGGTTGGGTTGGGTAGTCCTAGGAACGTTCATGGTCCTGACATCGTTTCTGATTGCCCTATTCCCACGGGAACTTCCGCGAGCCACACTCCGGAAGCAACTAACTCAGACGATGGAAGCCTCTACTGCGGGTATAGCAGCTACCGGAAGTCAAGTAAATTTAAACAGGACTGGATCCAAGCTGGTACTCACTTCAGAGGCCACCAATGAAAATAGGATACCAAAGATCTCAGGTATGTCATGTGCAGCTAAAATTATTGACGCGTATGTCGTTATTGTCGTAGTGAGTTGATGGTTGCGGAAATAAAAAAAAGTGGAGGAAAGGTGGGTGGGGATGATGATGGTGGTGGGGGAGGTGCATTTAAGGGTACATGCAAAACATCACTGTTAGTGGGTGTACTATATTAGTAGTAGTAGTATGTATAATGAATCTCATCAAAAGACATTGACGCTCTTTGGTAGTTCATAAAGGCAGAAGGAAGGACAGGAGAAGTCACGTAATGACGCACTTCCCGTTCCTTTTCTGTCAAGACATACCATGATAGAGGAGGCCACGTAAAGAGATAATCAGTGAAATAGTAATTTCCTGAAGATGATAATGTACTTTTTTTTACAGAAATGCCAAAAGCGGTGAAAGCTCTGATAACGAATAAAATCAACTTGTTCAACAACTTGGCGGGTGTGTTTTACATTTTTTCTGCCATCGGCTACTGGACTTATATGCCAAAGTACTTGGAAACTATTTTCATGCAGACGGCTGTCAATGCATCCGTGATTTCCGGTAAGTTGAAAAATGGAATGCTTAGAGCAGCAGCGTAGAGAGGCATTTCCTTGGGAAATGGATGATGGGGTCTTGGTCCGTCGTTCGTTGTAGACAGAAAATTAAACTGATTTGATCACTTCCTCCGGGATTTTGACAGGTGTTGTGAGTATAGCGTTCCAAGCTGTAGGATTATTAGCGAGTGGGGCTCTTATATCTAAGTACCAACCCAGTGCTCGTCTTCTTGCTGGATGGAATGTGTTTCTTGGTTTCCTATACGTCATTGTCAAGTTTAGCTTTACGCAAATGGGTTGCGAGCCGGGAGAGCTGGCATTCGGAGAAAAGAACAGCGACACCGGAGAGTGGAATTTGACAACAAGCTGTAATTTGGATTGTAATTGCAAGACGAACAAAGTGTTTCCCGTTTGCTACCGTCCGACAAATCAAGTGTATTACTCTGCTTGTCACGCGGGTTGCAGTTCAGTCCTGGATGGTGTTGTTTCCAATTGCTCTTGTATTGCTGATCCAACGGCAGTCCTGAGTGTGGGGACGTGTAACGAAGGTTGTTTCTCAACATTTATCACTTTTTTGGGAGTGAATGCGGCTATTAAGCTGTTGGACAGTAGTGGACGGATTGGTAACATGCTGGTGTCGTACAGGTCAGTTGGGAGACTAGTTGACAAGAGGCTTGACTTAGAGAATGGCGAAAATTTAATTTCAGCATTTGTAAAGGTGATCTATCTTTAGACTGATTTTTTTCCTTTTTTCAGGTGCGTCGATCCAAAAGATAAATCACTGGCAATTGGTCTCAGCATTTTTCTTATTAGCGTACTTGCCATGCTGCCAAGTCCAATTTTATTTGGGAAAATCTTTGGTGCGTTTCTGATTGAATTACTTACCTATATACGTTACAAAAAATTAGTACATGCATATGTACGAGTCTTAACTGTCATTTGTGATTGGATTTTTTTAAATGCAGACGCTGCTTGTCTGGTGTGGGGAACAAAATGTGGTGCTAGAGGAAATTGTTGGTTGTACGACGGACAGAAGCTGAGATACTGGTTTAATTTGTTTGCAGCAGGTAAAAAGATAATTAATCTATTTTCATTTGATTTCAGAAGACTTACACTTATACTAGCATCCAGACTGAGTTGTGGCAAAGTGAAAAATTAAATTTGAACACGTGCCGACTAAAGTTTTTCAATCTGCATCCTAAGCAAAAGCTTCAGAAAGTATTTTATTATGTCTTACTAAGCACAAGGGTTAGGTCAATTTGACTTAAGATTACAATTTTATTTAATTTTAAATACACTGGTAATTGCAATGATACCTGCTACAAGAAGTCTTCTAATTAAAATGTTTACCTTATGTTGATAATTATATGCTTAATTAAAATTTTAAATTTTTATCTTTCATAGCTTTCACTTTCCTTGGTGCAATATTTGATTGCTTGGTTTGGTACTACGTGAAAGATTTGGATCTGTACGATGAAGACAAAAACGTTAGGGCAAGATTGGAAAGTACAAAGTTGAAGAAAATTGATAAAACGAGAAAATGAAAGAGGCGGATAGCAATTTAAATCTAAATACAAATATTTGTTTATTTTACAACACCTATGACGAATAATAAAAGTCGGTAGCATTAAACTAAACTAAAAAATGAATACTAAATTCTAAAGTCACTAATCACTATGTTTACTTTTCACATACCCTAACACCTAATCCATCAACCAAAAAACTTCTTACTCATCACTATTGACTGTATTGATTTCGTGGAAATGATGATGCATACTTGCATACTGTATATTTCATTATAAGAACAAAAGCAGAGCAATAATAGTTGCAAAATACATCAAGCATGATTCCACACATTCTCAATATAACAGCAAATACAAAGAAAGCTCGAATTAAAATTTACACCGTGAGAATGTTCCGTACATGAAATAGTAAGTATTCATCTTACTTTAAGATTACATTATTAGAAAAACCAATTTCACTTTATGCACATCATGTCACCGGAACTAACTGGTATACTGAAGACATGCTAACCATTTGATGAATTATGTGCGCATCTGAAAGGACGCGTTAGACCCTGATGTGTGGTGCTGTTTGATTACGTCCAGCAGTCCTTTGCACAAATTGTTCATGCAAGTTTCTCTTGTAGTTCCTGCGCCTAAAATCCAAATTTAAGATAATTTTTCATCATTCAACATTTTAAACCAGTAATGTTATGTTGTTTTATAACCTTCATACAAGCATATATTACCTGTAATGACTGAAAGCGTTTCCGCGTTAAATCGTATGCTCATTTGCAGTAAATCTTCTTGAATGATGGACAATGTCGCTGCCCTTCCCAAAGACTTAGAAAATCGCTTCAGGCGATTAGCTTCATGCTTTTCGTGTGCTGTTCCGGTTTCTAAAATTCAAAAGGGCAAAAATGTTATTACCGCATTCCCGTTATAATCTCTCTTTACATTACACCAACTCAGCTTGTCATTAGATGTCGTAAGATGAAAAGCGATCTTTGCAAAAGTTGATGAAAAAGAGAAAACACTTACCTAAAATAAGGTCTATAAAGTTTTCGAGCGGAATCCATTCTTGCTCCTTCGCCGTGTTCCTGGCTGAGACTTCTAAGTTTGAAACTTCTTCCTCTCTTGCAAGCAAGTCAGTGTCCCTATCATCTAATTCCCTTACACGAGCACATAGGATTGCCCTTTCTTCAGACAACTGCTGCTCTGTTGTCGCCATCTGTCTTTCTTTTTCGTTCAATTCATTCCTCTTCGTGTCCAAAGCATGTTCTTGTTTCTTGGCTTCATCCAATCGGTCTTTGACCGCTTCTTCCCTTGCAGCAACCATATGCTCGCGTTCTTTAATTTCTGCTTTTCTTCTCGCCAGCAAAAATTTTTCAGCATTTGTTTCCTCCTTAATTTTTACAGCCTCGCTTTCGCCAATGCTCGCCTGTTTAAGACGAGACTCTACCTCCGCTTCATTTCTTCCTACGGCAGCTTCACGTTGTGCGACGGACTTTTCTCTTTCCTTCAACTTATTGCTTGAATATGCGAGCTCCTCATCGCGAGCAGTCAACTTTTCTTGTAACAGACGCATATCTTGTTCCTCCTTTCTTATCTTCTTGACCTGATCAGCCAGGCGCTTCTCATCTTGGCGCACTTTCTCCTCTCGGACAACCATTTCAGCTTTGATGTTCTTAACCGCGTTGTCCACTTCGCTTTGGACAGTCGCATCGATTTGTACGGCCATTTCTTGGAAAATTGTTGAAATTTTTTCAACACATCCACGTTCTTTTTTTACTGACATATTGCTGTCCGGTTATTGATTTTAAAAGAATTTAAAACAACTTCATTAGTATAATAGACAACAGATCACAACGTAGTGAAAACTTGTATCATGTGTTGTAAGATTTTAACATGGAAATTTATAGGGAAAACTTCTTATTCTGCGAGACAAACATATTTACTGGACCACCAGTCAGTCAGTATTCTTCCAGCAACGATAGAATGTTCGAACAAGGAAGTTTTGCATCGTTCAATTATTTTATTCAATCTTATATACTATTAATTTTGACGTTAAAAGTTTCAACTTCTTATTTGAATTAGTTTACTTATGCTTAGCAATTATGTAAATACCAAACACATATTGGTCCTTAAATAGTGAACTTGCATGACATGATATGAAATTTCAAATAGAAATTAAATTCTGATACTTTTATTAACCAAACCACATTCAATTACCTTTTAATGTAATTAATGTTCTGCTCCTTAATTTAATTACCATTTATTACAACTGGTAGCATACAATATATACCGTTACCGGATTCTGTTTGTCAGGGTACACAAACAAACACTACCTAATGCGGTACCTCACATGACCTAACCAAACCTAACCCTATATGATATAGTAGGTAGGATTTAGGTAGTGGGTTAGGTAGTGGGTTAGGTAGTATGAAAATCCCTGTGCCTTAATTCAACCCAGGGTACAATCAAGAATTAAATAGAGCCAAGCGTGCTATCGCTAATCCACAAACTAAAAACTATAAAAAGTCACACTATTAATTAATTACCTGATAATGACTTGAACGTTTGAACTGAACCTTTTTCTTTCGTATGTAAATTGAAAATTGGGAGTTGATTTACACTTATTTACACCAACAAGGAAGAAAGACAGAAAGAACGTGCAACTTGCAACTACAAGCAGAACTGGCTTCGAGAATTACAGAAACCAATGATGTTCCATGATGTTGGAATGTGGGAAAGGGAAAGCAGCGAAGCAACAAGCAGAGAGCAAGCTACGCCAGCAAAACCAAAAAAATATACAATGAAATTTAAATATTGAGAAAACCATTTAGAGCATAGAGCAGGAGCAGAGCTGCCAGAGCAGAGCTACTACTTACATCGAATCGCAAGCGGGTTACGAAATTCATATAAGCATTACCAGTCATGGGCAAAACTCTCCAACCTTCCTGACACTGCACTGACTTCACTGACACACTACAACAACAACAATACAGAAATGCACAAAGTAAAATAACGATTTTGACTGGCTTTTGACTGTAGTACGGTTCAATCGTTTACAGGGAGAGTTTCGCTCGTTTTTTTATTCATAGTTGGGGCTACTTGCAACATTTATATTCATAGGCTTAAATGCAGTACACATGTTCCGAATGATATTGATCATCAATATCGGCCAGCCGGATTGGATCGATCAGATGAACGAGAGAGGGACAAGGACAGACAACCTGAGACAAACTGACAAGTGTGTCGCCAGTCGCCGCTCTGTGGATTGACGCACAACCGTAACGAAAGGAGAATATCATTTTTATGTTGATCAGTCATCCTTTTGTAATTTCATTGGTGTTTATCACAGGAATTTTGTTACGATCCCCACAAATGCTGAGTAAACCTCATTTCCTACTGGACAGTGTTCTTAGGGGTTTAAGTGTTAAAAGCTGCGAAAGCCTGCGACCATTATCAGGGCTCTGCAAATCTTTACAAGGTCGCGACCTTCCAGACACTTCCAGTAAAAAACAATTTGAGAGAAGAGGAAGCCAACATATAGAATCGTTGTCGTTGTCATCGAGATTATCGTTTTCGTCTATCGGAATCACGATGAGTGGTGCTATGCCAATTGTTGACGCTTCCAATGTTAAACTCTTGAATCAGAGTGAAGCCATTCAAGTTGATCAAGACCTGTTTGGCGAATACAAATTTTCGGTTGACCAACTGATGGAACTGGCGGGGTTAAGTGTGGCGACAGCGGTGGCACAAGTGTATGCTTCGAAGAAGTCGGAAAAGGTGCTAATTATCACAGGACCGGGAAATAACGGGGGTGAAAGAATGTTTTACTTTTACTGTCACGCTGTTTGACAAGAGTTTTTTCACAATTGATGTACCTAATTTATTGATATTTTTGCAGGTGATGGTTTGGTCGTTGCAAGACACTTGAAACTTTTCGGATTTAACAATATTACTATACTTAACGCTCGAAATCCAACTAAGGATCTGTACATCAACTTGCTGCACCAAGCAGCCTCGAATGGCGTCGAGATATCATATGACGCTGAGACAGCCAGGTGTTTTATAAATTACTTGAACAAAACTATGCACATTGCCTTGACTAATTGTTGGGAATACTCTGAATAGCTTAAAAATGCAAACAAATAATTTAATATTGTTGCAGTCAGGACACAGCAGTCGGCCTTATCATTGATGCCCTATTCGGGTTCAGTTTCAAGCCTCCTGTTCGACCAGAGTTCCAACCGCTTGTAGACATAATGGTGAGGGCTTCTTCCCAGTCGATCCCTGTGGTAGCTGTTGATATTCCTAGTGGATGGGACGTAGAAAACGGGCCACCGGATGATGAATCCATTCGTTTTATGCCTGAAATGCTTGTGTCGTTAACAGCCCCCAAAATGTGTTCGTCACATTTTCAAGGTCCTTACCATTGTATTGGTGGTCGGTTTGTTCCCAAGAAACTTGCAGACAAATACTCCCTAAATCTACCAAGTTACCCGGGAACTGACTGCGTCGTTCGTGTGAAGTGAAAATTAAATGTGACTGACAATGGCAATGTAACAACGGTAACAAATAAATATTACAAATAAAATAATATTTTAAAAAAATAAAAACATGAACTACCAACTACCACTGATTCATGCTAAATTTGTCTTGGTGTATGGTATACAATCCAGTTTGAACTAAATTGACCGTTGCGAAAAATATATCATAAATCTGAACGTTATGGGTTATGGATAAAGATAAAAGTTAAAAATCCGTCAGGTAACTTTATTTAATTAATTGTATCAGTCTTCAAAACGATAAACAATACATCCACCTCGTTTTTCATATTGAAAATTAGTGTTTCCAGCATAATCAGACATAATCTCCACCATTTTCCCTTCCAATTTTGACAAGCTTACTTGACTCCCATCTTCCGCTGTATTTTCGGGTTCCGTCTGTGTAATTGGAACTTTCAGGACAGACAACTTCTTTTGGGATTCCATTTTTTTCGTCACGGCAAGTAGTACTTGTTCCTCCGTAAATTGTGTGGTGTTCCATAAACTGGGTATGCTACCCATATCCAAAGTTTCTAAGGGTACCTCTCGTTCAACAGACCTCTCCAAAATATTGACCAAACTAAAAAAACGTTCACATAAAAAACAGACTTATCTAAGCAACAGCAACTGTATACATTGCCCAAGCGAATTTTACAAACCTCAAAGCGGTGAGACTTGAGTTACTACTCAGTTCCAAATTTTCTAATCTGACTAGGCGATCAAAATTACTGAAAGTACAGATACAAGTATTAGACCTTACATCAGTTACATCAACATCACTTTATATTTATATATTAAGCCTTACTCTAGAATTTGCTCCATTGATTTGTCAGTTAAACCACAATCATTTAATTGTAGCGTTCTGAGATTACAACAATCCTCATTCCCGGAAAGAAAACTACCTACAGCTTTTGCTACCGCGTCGTTCGTGGAACTGTCTATGTTCTTTACACATGCCGAACAATTTAAATTTCGTATTCGTCTCGCCGGTAAACTTTGTAATAATCTTTCTATTCCAATGTCCTTAAAGCAGTTGTAGCTGATATTAACATCCTCCAAACGAGAACCTATAAAGTTATACCAAATAAAAAATTAATAATAAATTCAACATCAATAACATCGTTTCAGTAGTTTAAAAAATAAGTGCCCTAAAAATTAGGTACCATTCGCACTCACTGTTTAATGCTTTATGAAGTTCATTTCCATTTCCACTCCCAATGAACAACCTATCCGATAAATTGCAATCGGCTATTTCTAATCGTCTCAAAGCGGGAAGTTTGTCTAATAAAGTGGCCATAGCGGTGCCTATTAGGTTCCCCAAAGGATTATGGCTCAACACAAGACTGTTTAAACCTAGGGGCTACAACGAGGACGTCTAACTTTAGTACTCAACCCGGTCGACTTGTAATTCCAATGTTTTTATGTCCATTGATTTAATTACCACTCCACTGTGCGGTAACGCAGTTTCCCGTGAATGATTTTCTTGCCGAAAGATTTCAACAAAATTTATGAAACCACTTTTTGTAATCCCATTGCCCGTTAAGTCTAATTCCGTCAGCGTTGGTAATGTGGGAAGCGCCTTACATAACTCCTGGAATTTGATTTGAACAAATTTAAATAACGGACACGACGTAACATTATCCAATAATTGCACGTATCTAATTCAATTACCGATAAACCCGTATCAAAAAGAGCACAGTTTGACAACACCAAAATCTTTAAAGAAGTTTGCATTCGAAGAGCAGTCATCAGTACGGTGCCTCTTACACCGCGAAGATTGGCATAGCTTAAGTGTAATACATTTGACGACTGACAATTATTCAGGCCTTCTTTCACCACAGAGTTCACCTCTGTTTAAAAAACAACAATAATGTACATCTTCATTAGAAAATAACACGCATTGATACGCAGGTCTTCAAATAGGAGAAATGTTTTTGCTAACCCGTGGAATTGTCAACGCATGCCGTTGAATAGCGTTCAACTAGTGGTGGTAGATCAAAATGGCTAACAATACCGTTAAGTTCCCTTTCCGTCGCTTCCAGTACCAAACTGATCGGATCCGTTCCTGTCAAGCTAGCGCCATCCTTTGTTTGAAGGTGAAGTGTAGGTTTCACTCCATACGCCCTTCGTCGATTCAAACCAACCAATTAGTATATTTTCACATTTTTACAGTCCGCTCACATTTAATAATTTGTGTAGAAAAAAAAATAAATACAGGATATACTTTAGGTATCGTGTAGAACATTCTTGGGCCAGCCAATCTATACTTTTGTCCTTGTGATTATCATCCACCGGGACGAGTAACACTTTATCGAGAATACTTATTTTTAAACGCAACACCTCATTTCTTCTTCTCACATCATCAGTTCCCCCCGAAATTCTCCTGTCCTGCCGTCTGGTTTTACTGGTGTCTAATACCGGACTGCTGCCGCCACTACTACCGGTATCATCCGTATCAGAGTGGCGAGTACTTCGTGGTACAATTCTAACGGGTAACCTAGTTTGCACCAACACTTTTGGCTTTTCTTTCCGATTATTTCTTTCATTTGGTCCCCCCGTGACCGCATTTTTTAGTACATTAGATATATTTGAAAAACTTTGCTTATTTTTAGTCCTAGATGTTGAGGCTTCTTCTTCGTCTGAAGAAATAGTAAGCGTTCGATAACGTTTCGTTGGGCTTGGCTGTTTTGACCTAACACGAGAGGTATCTATTCGTTTATCATCATCATCATCACTATCACTATCCTGAACCTCAGGAACATCACGAGTTCTACCAAATTCCACTCTGCTAGCCGCTGGTCTTTGGCTGGGCAGAAAATCATCATGTCCTAGAGAGATATTATCGTCCATCCACTCGTCGTTTAACATTGCACTAAAATCTTCGTCGTTAAAATCATGATTCAGTAATCCCGTATCAGCTTCTACGGGATTTACAAACCTGGAGGTTGTTGGCACACTACTGCCAGGTAGTTCGGCGACTTCCTCGGGGGTATTGCTTTCAGGGGGATTATCGAATACTCCCTGTATTTCCTCATCACTGTCTGATTCTAAGTCTAGCGGATCAATAGATCTACTTTTACCTCCGGTTTTCCTTTTCGTACTTCTTCCAAAAGCAACATCATCCATCGGATCTCGCTTTCTTTTCGACTTGGAAGAATTTTGAGGTTTTGTCGACGTGGTTGGAATAATCTCGTCATCCGGTAGCAGCCAATCGTCGTGCTTTTGATGGAAATCCTTTTCTGACGGAATAAGGGCTCCTCTAGGACCTGGGGAGATGGGCCTATCATTTTTCTTTCTCCGATCCTCCAACGATTTTCGCCCTACTTGCTTCATAGCATTCTTGTAAAAGTTTGCCCCACTCCCTTCTTTATCAGGGTCAAAGTCATCGACAACCGTAGTGGCTAGAATGGGGCAATCCTGCTCATAGGGCTTGGTTACTAGTAAAACTGACTGCATGGGTCTAGTTGGACTACCACTTTTTCTAACCCGGGCCTTTTTTCTTGTTCGCTTTTCGTCCTCCACGCTATAAGCTTTACCCGCTACAAGAAAGACAATTAAATAAATTCTACATACATGCTCCAACGTGGACGAACATGTATTCAGTACTCAAATGATATACCTTGAGCCATTCCTTCCTTTAAAAGCTCCTTCACTTCTCGATAGCTCTCGAGTTCAACTTCCGAACAGTCTTTACCACCATCAGATTCTCGCCAAACAAGTAAT
>JAHZNE010001805.1:0-29734 GCA_027744055.1 Callyntrura sp. NNG-2020
AAGCAGACATGCAAGCGAGCGAGCTAGTTGCTAATTCTAAAATAATAACCCTTTTGGAAACTCGAGCATAATAGGAAAATGTACGTGTTCAGTATCGTAATAAACTTGAAGTATACAGAGTGAACCAGTAAAAAAGGCTGTTCACAATGATGATGATGATGATGATGATGAGTCGAGCGTACCTTTCGTTAGTATCGTTTTATCTGCTATCAAGACACATCAAAATATACCATACCTTTCAGCTTTTTTTTGTTTTTAACTGCACAATCATTTCTGTTCAAGGCGTACAACATGGAGTAACACCTTGTATCTAAGCTGCTGTGTACCTATACGTGTGTACACTGATGTCGTTTTTAAAACACAAATAAAGTAGGCATGTGAGTATGCATCCACGTATTATTTATCGTCATCATGTATTGTGTTGTAATATATATTACACTGAGAAGAAGCAACAATAAAGGTGATTGTTTCGCGTTCCCACATGTGTATACATATAGAGTAAGCAAAAACTTTGTCTATTCTTTGCTACGATGATGGTGATGAAGTGATGATGATGATGATGATGATGTTATTATTACTATTATTTTTTGAGTGTGTAGCAGAAAAGGCAAATTTCCCGTGGTCAAAGTCAGTCTGAATGACGAAGGAGTTGAAGCTAGAAGAATGTGTGAATCTTCTCAGTGGATCTGCTTCAACAGGGGGTGCACCAACACCATCGACAACAGGAGCATATCGTCACCAGAAGACACATCGACACAGTATACAGAGTAGTAAGCCCACGAGTTTACTTCCGCCAACGAGTCCTTATGTCAGTGGAGGAAACGCTACTGCTGGCTCAAGTCCTGGCCATCAGCAACAAAATTCGACGTTCGAGGGTCAAATGATAACGTCCACACCGAAAGCCATGATTCGTAGAAATAGCAAAAATGAGCTCCGCGGAGCTCACCAGTGTACAATTCGGCTCCTTGATGATTCTGAAATTTTGCAGTGCGAGTTTCAGGTAAATAAATTGTTATCATATTTTAATAGTGTTTGAAAGTTGTCAAGTGCCGTGATTTGTTGACATAAATGTACCTTGCAGCGTGTCATGCCGTCTTTCATGCAGCTTCTTGAAGCGAGTCGTGTAGTGTTGTTGTTAGAAAATAATATACATATAAGGCTACACACATCATGTTCCTTTAATATACGCCATTTTTGGTGGTGAGACAGTTTTATTAAAGGAATTTACATGCCAGCCAAGTACCATTTTTGTTAGCGATCGGTTTATAAACGGTGTCAACTGTTGTGCCTTGTATTATTCTTAGAACCGTGGTATTTTCATATCGCACTCATACCTACACACGCTATTACCCTCTATACATACATGATTTCTAATTTTGTTTACAAGCACATAAAAGTACAGGAATCAAACCATGTAATACATGTAATTACGTGTGCCACATTTTCCTTTGATGCCAGAGAGAGGGAGCCCTCATTAGTTTGAGTAGAAAAAGTGGAGTAAAATTTAAGAAGATAAAAGAGCAGCTTACAGTGTGATGTGGATGTTCTCAGCAAATAAAAAAGTTGATTGATGCCTCCCCAATTAGATATACATATATATTTTTACATTAATCTTCAAAATTCAAGCTGTCGGGGTTGTTTCACAGTTGATTTTCTGCCAGCCCCATCCACAATGCCAAAAGAGCACATTACTCATCTAATCCGTATAAGTATGTCCTCCGCGTACACGTACCCAGAACTCAGCAAGGCTCTCTACAAGAGACAATGAGGATTAAAAGTACCTATTTTTACGGTTTTATTACATGGTGCCTGTGATAATCTCTGAAGAAAGCATATATTGGCGGTAGTTAAATGTGACTGATTTTTAGCAGCACGACCTGCAAAGTAATCACACGTTTTGCGGCCTTTTCTGCTCCTGCTTGTAAAGCAGATTCAGAGTGTAACGTGTTTTTATTTCATGCATATTAGCATATTATTGCAAAGGTATAACCTGATGACACACACACAGGCCAGGCACACAGTGGTAGGGAGGGATAGGGATACACGTTATCGTCATTCATAAAAGCGAGTTTTTTTTCATGCGAACAAAATGTTATTTAGCGTACGACTTACGACACAATAACACATTCGTGTGTGTTTGAAATGTGTACCTTCACGAAGAGGAGAGTGTCAGTCTGCAGATTTTTTTTTTCGATGCGCGCAATGTCAACATTTACTGCAGAATATTTAGAGTAGTAAAAGTACAACGTGTGTGTAGATAGATACCAGCAGACAGAGCATTACTGCAACATCACATTTGCACGCTTGGTATGTCAAGTAAAAACTAGGGCCGGGGGTATCAATATTTCAATATATATTTTTGCTGAGGTTAGGAGATAAGTACGCGCATTAAATTGTGCAGTAGAGGCTGCAATATAGATACACATGTAGGCACACAAAAAAAATAAAGGTTGACTGATGTTTTTTACAGAGAGACACCAAGAAGGAAGTTGTTAGCTGAAAGTAAAATCTATATATTTTGCCGTTTGCGTTCTGTTTTTCTGCTGCTTTGCGGTAGTGTGTATGTGTGTGCATGGCATGGGGTAGCATTTTTTGAAGAATTTGGTTCATCACGTGGAAGGAGAATGAATGTAATTTTTTGAAATCATGAAACATTGTGGGAAAATGGGTAACTATGAATTAATTCTAATCGTTTCAGCCTCACCATAAAGGGCAGTTTATAATGGATTTCGTCTGCCGACAGCTCAATATCGCTGAAAAGGATTACTTCGGACTTCGTTTTGTGGATACCAATAAGCAAAGGGTAAGTAAAAATGCGTCTGTTGATTAGAAATATCTTTATTTCATGACTTCATGTATCTAGGTAGGTACTAGGCAGGATAGATATTTTACGAACACGTCAAAGAGAATGTACTGACACAGTGGTATATATATATCGTGATGTGTGATGCTGAAGCAATCAACATAATAGGTAATCCCGATAAAAGTATATTGCATATAATATGATGAATGCGAAATTACCTTTTTAGTAGAAATATTTTATAAGGCAACCCAATTCGAAACGTACATAATAATGGTACAGTTTTCCCATAATTTGACATTATTTTTGGTGCAAACGTGTTACCGCTTTACGCGTGTAGTCATTTGTACGTTGGGAAGCAAATTAGGCATGTTTTCGCTCAAGCTCGAGTGAGTATGTGTGCAATGATGGTATCGATTATAATCAGAGATCAGCTAACCATGAATGAACGCTTCCGTTTTTTGCATTCCCCTTTTCTGCTACACTTCGGTTTCCTGTAAATTGTTCACCTCGCCCCAAGCTTACCCAACACTGCCAGAATGGAAATGCACACACAAACATTTTTTTCAATATATCTATGTAGGTAGTAATATGTTGGATAAATAACATCAAGTAATTTAGTTTTCCTGTTTTAATTTGTCGGACTTTGGACGAAAGCAGCACTGGCTGGACCTAAGCAAATCGATCATAAAGCAGCTAAAAGGTATGTTCTTCGATGTATGATAATGACTAAAAAAAACTTTAAAGCGTCGGAGCAATATCAGTAGGTTATAAAAATGATATAAAACAGATAAAATGCCTAAATTATAATTACAACATATGTACCTGTCTATCCATCCACCATAAAATCCATTACTCTATATAATTTATTGTTTTAAAGGGCGTATTTTGTTGTAAGAACCCCTTCAAATTATATCCGTGAAATACAAGCATGTGTTCACTTTATGTAGACTGCTCTGTAGAAAGTCAATAGTCGTAGCAAAATGCTTTGTGTAAATAGCTATCATCACTAATTATTGTAGTTGGCAGGCAAAACTTAAAATCGAAATAATATCGAACGAAGCTGCTTACCACAATGCACTTAGCACTTTTTAGCATTTCTCCCATTCTAATCCATGTACTGTTCAATATACAGATATGGCGTACATCGTCTGCTTTCGCTTCAAGTTTTACCCAAATGATTCCAACCTGCTGAAGGAAGAGGTGTCCCGATACCAACTCGTTCTCCAGCTGCGAAGAGATATCCTTCACGGTAGATTGTACTCGACGCTGTCTGACATGGCCACTCTCGCATCTTTCATTATCCAATGTAAGTGTTGTCGGGAACTCATTTTCTTGAACCGTTTATAGCATCAAAGTAATAACTGACATGTTCGCAGGAAAACCGGCAATTTATCTGGAAATGACTCCATTAGATGTAATCGAGTAAAATAAATTTTTTATCTTCCCCGAAAAAATGTGCTATCTGTAGGGAAATTACACGTGAATAAAATACTGAACTTGGGACAGTCAACGAGACAGGGAGAAATGATGCATTATTTATTTACGACAATGATGCTCTCGCTACCGCAAGTAGCATTAGGGATGCAGGGAAGGGCTCCCTGATTTACTCCCGAGATGAAAAGAAGGCTGCGAGAATATTTCCAAATTTTCATTATACTAATGCCTTCTACCTGCCTTTGTTGACAATTTTTATTGTTTGCTTTCCGCCATAGCTGAACTCGGAGATTATGATCCGGATGTCCATACAGGAAATTACATCTCTGACTACGAGCTCGTTTCTCGGCAATCCCATGAACTAGAGGAGAAAGTGATGGAGCTTCATCAAAAGTTAAAAGGTCTTACGCCGTCGGAAGCGGATATTTTGTTCCTCAAAAAAGCTGCTACACTCGACACGTATGGAATAGACCCCCATCCCGTGAAAGTAAGTTATATTGCTGGAAAAAACTTGAAAAGCACTTAACCGACCTATTCACACTTATTTAATCTCACTCAAGTAGGCCAAAGCCAAAAGAAGTACTTTTTTTTATCGGAAAACACAAAAACAACGGGGAATGCATTCAAGCCAAGTTTGGTCGGTTATAGTAGTGTAGGCATGAAAAATTCAAAAGTAATGACTTCATGAACTTTTAACACCTTTTTCGGTATCTGCAAGTTTTTGCACCAATTTTATGTATTTTTGGGTGTGTGTGGAGTGGAAATAGTGAAATGGGGCTTTTCTACTCGGAATAGTCGGAATGCACTTATTTTATGATGCTTAAGAGAAGTTTCATGTTGTGGTGTTTCCCACAAAACATTGTTTTAAAATAACACGTGGATTATGTTGGAACACTAACTACAAAAACAAATGTACTGGGGACTGACGGGGGTGATTTATGTACGTGGTAAAAATGTAGGTTGTTTTAGCCCTGCACTACTAATATGCACGTTTATTTTGTTATTCCCGAAGGATCAACAAGGAGAGCAGGTTTATCTCGGTATAAATCACACAGGCATTAGTACTTTTCAAGGCTCCAGGAAATCCACTCACTTTAAATNAAAATGTAGGTTGTTTTAGCCCTGCACTACTAATATGCACGTTTATTTTGTTATTCCCGAAGGATCAACAAGGAGAGCAGGTTTATCTCGGTATAAATCACACAGGCATTAGTACTTTTCAAGGCTCCAGGAAATCCACTCACTTTAAATGGTCGCAAATCACCAAGCTCAATTACGAGGCCAAAATGTTCATTATTCACCTTTCCATTCCTGAAGATGCCAGAACAAAGGTAAGCTACATACAACTTATTTTTAAAGTTGCATTTCCATTATACGCCAAATTGATATAAAATTCCATTTTATGGCCCAAGTAAGACGCTTAGGATAAATATGCTTAATTCAAAATGAATATTTAATTTGTTTACAGAAAAAGGAAACGGTGGGGTTTAAGTGTCAGACGTCGAGTTCCTGTAAATATTTGTGGCGATGTGCAGTGGAACAACGCTTATTCTTCACGTAAGTCGAAAAGTTTTTAATTTCAATTAACTCTCCATTATTAAGGAACACTAGAGATGCATCTGAATCTTTATTTTCAGTTTTAGGAACAACGATAATAATAACTGTAGAATAGTTTATTAATGTGTCGAGAAAAGAAAAAGTTATTCCAGAAAAGTTGACTCGAACCTCCGCTAGTACAAATAAAATTGTTTTTACCAACAGGCCAGAGATACAGAACAATTTATTACGTTATCAATAATCCAACAAGTATATAACAGTAGTTAACAAGACTTAACTAGACAACATTTACCATACACGTTATGTCAGTGCCGCCACGCTATAATAATTTTAAGTAGTCCTCGTGTATGCTCTGACACTATATACTAAAAGTGCAACTGATTTAATGACCATCCTATTTACCTAGGGTGCTACATTAAATATCATGAAGTTTAACAATTTGTTTAAAAACGTTTCTGTCGTCTTGTGCAATAGCGCACTACTGTTCTCTCTCTCAATAAAGTTACCTTTTCTGGCTCTACAACCATTTCAATATATTATACTGATAAGTTTCCTTTTATTTTTTAGTTCTTCTTCAAAGATTTTACCGCTGAAATTAATAATATGTACTCAGAATGTAGTACCTTTTTGACGTTCATGGAATATCCAAAACGTTTATTATGTTATTGTGTGATTTTAGTAATACAGTGGTAGAAACAACTTCTTGAACGACACAAAGCTCTCGATTGTTTTTTTTGCGACAAGCATGAAATCAGACATTCCAGTTTCTAAGTCATAATAATATTTTTTGTAGAACAATAGAATAATAATCAACAATATACATATTAGACGGAGTTAGATTACTTTTCTTCCAGTTCTTTAAGGTTTTTATGATGCCATAGAGTAGGCCATCAATAATACTCTTAAGGTATTTTGAACAAATGCAATAATTATAACAATAATAGTTGTGAGTTTTATGTACGACCTTGATGATGTCCCGTTTTGGGGGAGTCACACTTTTTACCGCCGTATTCATTAAGCCGACTAACAAGTTGAGTTGAAAGTGAAATTACGAGTTTATGGTTAGACTAGTCTGTTTTCATGAGGTGGAGCACCTGCAGCAGGGTTGCTGTTGATTAAACGTAGGAGGTATCCACATTTCCATTTTCTTCGGTATTTTTTGTACCTAATTTTACACACTCGTAGTACGATGGAGGTGGCGGCTCTTCATTTATATTTCCATTCTTTGCTGCATTATCTAGTCTATTTGAACTCGTATTGTTTGTTGCGTTCGTGTAGTCCGGGGGCAAGCCCGATATTTCTACAGTGATGTCTTCGGCATTATTGGTGGCGTTGATGTTGTCGCTCTGAGATGTTAAACTCGTGTCGTTTATAGCATTGGCATAATCTGGAGGTAAACTGTGAATTTCGGCCACAGCGTCTCCCTCATTATCAGTAGTTACATTGTTGGCGTTGTCTGAAGCTTCTACAATAATCTCAGCATTATGATTAGTGATTTGAGACGAATTTTCGGTGGAACTTTGTCGAGGTATGCGACGGTAGTTCAGTCGCATTACTCGCATTTGTTCAGAATGTTGACTAGTGACAATGGCGTCAGAAGGGTTGCCGTCACTTAGTGCTACAGTGAGGGGAAGATTTGCAAGTAGGCTTAAGCCGGAGAGTTGAGTCAGTCCTGTGCTGTAGGCATCACGGTATATATATGGTTGACATATAATATCTGCTGTGATGTTTTCATCTGATGGAGGAGCTGGTCTTGGGGATTCAGGATCAGCTAAATTAACAAAAAAACGTTGTATAAAAATTTGCTCTTCGATCCTATTTTAATTACTCTGCCAAACAAAAATCTTCTTACCACCAGTATTTGGGAAAAGCATATCCCGAATTAATAGCTTCCTTAATTTCCTCTGTTTCCGTCTCAAACAAAATCGGATAGGACAGGTGTCTTCAATAAAAACGGACACCCGTACGCATATCAAAAGAAACTGAAACCAGAAAGTATCCTCAATGGTAACATTTTGTAGGAGAAAATAGAATAAAAACGATCTCATTACAAAACTGTAATCACGTTCACATTGGCGTGTCCTACATGCATTGTCATAATAATAATAATATAATGCCCTTAGATATATCACGAATATAATTTACGCCGTATCAATGTATGTAGTAAACTACAGCTTACCAAAATGACGAATATACAGCCAACAGCTAGGTATAGTACAAAGGCGACTCCTGGAAGCATGCTTTAGGTCACTTTGACACTTTAGCACTGCCGACATTTGAAAAATGCATAAAAATGTTACTGTAACTGTTATGATTTCAAAATAATATTCTGGTGTGGTTGGAGAGCAGCAAGGGAAAGTCGAATAAGGTTAATAAAACTGATATTTCCAGCGTCCATACTACAAACAAGTCGTTGAGAGTGGGCATGTGAAAATGGCGCTTACTTGTTTGAGCTCCTACTAGAGAAGACTATCATCTAGTAGCAGCGGTGCTCCCATACTTAGTAGCTTTCTCTCCGAAATGAGTGAACTTACTTAGTTGTGAGCAAGTTGTTGTACGTACATGGAATGGAGAGTAGAAACACTGAGAGAAAATTGCATCGATCGAACCGATGTTCCTTTTGCCTCATATGGAGTATAACACTTTCCGTATAACTATAAGTGTTGTCCTCCATTATTTTGCATTCCATTTCAACAATGTAAAACAGCAACTCGCGTTAACTTACTGTAAAACGATCATGTGGCCATTGAAGTTACTCAAGTACAAAGTATAGCTGCTCAAGTATACCGTGGCTATATAAAACCATACTCGAAATGGACAAAATATTTATCAAGGAATACTTTCCTTCCAGCAAACCTCTACATACTTGCTACTTGCTGGTAACTTTACCACTGCCCTATATATGTTATGTATGTATGTATCCAACATTGTACTGCTGCTAACTGGAATGAACATGCCTTGTGTCAACCAACTCCACACAGAAGGTGCTTAAGTGAACAAGGCTGGTTAGAGGAATCATGGACTATCTTCATGTTATGTGCTACCGATTTTGGGGAGACCAGCCAAAATGAGGAACGAAAGAGAAAACTTGGAGAGGAGGGAATGTATTTATATTATATGCATTGCACACTATACACACTAATGGGCTATTTTCTTAAAGAGGAAATGGAGGAAACTCTGTGTTTGCCCAATCTAGAAAGCTGCTTTCACTAACAATTTTATCGTCTGCCTGTAAGCATGTTGTGGATATTATATGCTGACTTCTAGTTTTCCTTTCTGCTGGGGTAGCAGTGGGCAAGGAGTACAATAGCGGATGCAGTTTTGTTGTACTTGTACATTCTTGATGGGGCAGGGTAGTTACAAAGATTATATAGCATCAGCGTTAGTTTGCAAAAGGACAGTTATTTTAGGGAAAGATGACATAAAACAATTTGTAAACCAGTGATACAATTGTTTGTACAATTTTCTTCCGAATAGTTAACGTAATGTAAGTGGGCGTTGTTGGCCCAGCCAAGTTTGGTGACCTAGAAAGGAAGGACAGGCGTGACGTAGCGGTGTGCCTTTGTTTCTGCTACCGACTTTTACTGTAATTTTAGCGTGCAGTTGTGTCCTTTGCACAATAATGATATGAGTTATGAGGGCTCAAGGATTTCATTTTACTAAGAGTGGAGATGAACATTTTCACACTTCCAGCAAAATGCTAAAATATATGTACGAAACGTGGTCTGCAGAGAATGCTATTGACTATACATGTATATATGTATATAGTATGATGCATGACACCGGTACATCTTTCTCATTTCAGCGAATGAATTTTACTTTTGTCTGGAGTGAGTATATGGTACCGAGGGATGCCATTATGTTGGTTTGAAGAGCTCGATCGTTACTAGCATCTAGCCTTGAAATGCACCGTTTTTCTACCCAATTGCTTTCTTTCGTTATCTTTATATCTCTTTTTCCTCTATAGATGTGGTTGTGCAGGTGACATTCCTAGTTCCGTTCGTGGAGGGGGTATATTTGGAACCAGGTTTAGATATTCAGGCCGTGTACAAAAGGAGATTTTAGAGGATCCCGGTCCTCTCCGGGCATCCGATAGCGTAATTTCCAGAACCCCTCTTACAAGGTCCTTGTCCCGGAATAAAACGAGAAGTTTACCCCATACGCCCCTCCAAATTGGTAAGTTTGGTAAGTCGCAAACACACTGGAAGAACAATATAATAAGAATATAGCATGTGAAATGACTGACATTCCAGCTCTGTTCGTGGCATTCCATTCCGAATATTTCTTTTCCTTTGCCGTTTAGGATACGGAAGTTTGCCTCGATCAAACCATTCCGCCCCGCCTCATGAAAGTACGCGGTTGGAAGGTGCGATGGGTACCCTTGGCTCGTCTACATCTTTACCACTGTCAACACTGTCTTCCCCCTACTGCCCGGAACATACATTACCGCTTTTAGAAACTTTAAGAGAAGACTCTCCCCGAGTTGAGGAAAAGGGTAAGAAAGAACGAAATCTGCTCGTTGAATCAAGGACTCTTAGTTATATTGTTTGATAGGAATTTGCTAGAAATTACTTACTTAGTTTGGCTTTCAATCTCTCTACTGCTACATTGTACTCATACGTTACAACAATAATTCATACTAATAACGAATAACCATTAATACTTCACGAGAAAATCGACAATCATCACAGTTTGGCACGTAATTAAATGTTATCGTTCGTTCAACTACTTAAAATGTCATGAAGTCTGGAAAAGAAAAAAAAACAATTTAAAAGAAGTAATTATTTGAGTGGAAGCTCAATATTCGCGTATATCTAATATTTTTTGATCGTGCATTGAAATATTTAGGAACAGCCTGTATCATGATCACTACTATCTATAATATATATATGCATTTTAAAAAAATATTCGGTACGTAATTCATTCTCTCTATGCTCTTTCTGGTAATAGCACCATGTTACTTCATGAATTTCTAAATTGGACAAACATTACTCTTGTATATGTATGTATTTTGTATGTTTCTTGTTTTTACCACAACTGGCAGCATGGCAAAAACTCTATTTGAAAGTAATATCTAATTACTATTTATATAGCTTGTTTCTCCTGGACTGTGTGATTTTTTTTAACTTCATATATATATATATATATATTATATTATAATTATTATTACTGTTTTATTATGCATGCTCGCAAATTTTTTCCATTTTCCTTTGATCACTGTGGTCGTTGTTTGTTGTGCCTCTGTGTGTGAGCATCTACTCTTGATGATTATATATTACACAGGACAAGGTAGCACTGCGACGGCAGCTGCTACCGGATTGGAACAAGTTTCTAGGAATCTGTCAAATATTCTTGAGGTGGCTTTGGATGAGCGTGTCGAAAAAGAGTTTCTCTCCACTCAGGAAGAAACGCTGACAAGCATTCCTGAAGATCCAGAAACTGAAGCCGATCTAATTGATGAGCTACCCAATGATGAGTCCAAGTGTGATGAGTCTGCTCAACTTTCTTCCGCTACCGTCACTACTACCAATTCTATCACTGCTACTGCCACTGCTACTTCTTGTCCTTCTACTGCTACTACTACTACTGCTACTAATGTGGAACAAACTAAAGAGACGATCAAAGATTACTTGATAGAAAGTCCTTCATACAAACCAAGTGGGAAACTAGCAGTCGGTAATGGCTCAGCCATTTTTGATAACCAACTTAGAACTAAGTTGTCATCTACTGATGATGATCATAATCATGATGATGATGATGATGATGATGATAATAATAACAATAATAATGATGAGAAAATATTGCCCAATGGCGGGATGTCAATCGCCACTTATGATCGTGACGATACGGTTCATGATCATTTTGTTGACGAAAATGAGCGTAAAATAGTTAGCGAGTATGAAGACGATAACCGACCTTCGAGTGAAACCTTGATTAGGAAAGCAGTTCCTACTGTCGAGAATAATAATGTATCGGGTACGTATTCAAAAATCATGATAATTCGGTCGGTTGATTGATACTATAATGATTCTTCTAATTATCCCACATAGAACATATAAACAAATCTCGTAAAAACAATATATATTTTCTAACCTGTGTAAATAAAGTATTCTTCTCTCTATCATTTCATTTAACTGGGTTTGGGTATACCAAAGGGGTGCTATTAATATACCTATAAGTAAGCCAAGTACACTTTTCGCTGTGTAAATGTCTTGGGCGAATCTGAAATGACACAGAATCTATTTATTAAGCAATCCTTTCTTTATATATATATCTTTTATATATCATTATTGCTTTTTCTCCAAGTAGATTTTATATATATTTCTTGGGTTTTGCTGGGCTTTTTCTGCTATGCGCTCTCTTTCTCTCTTGTCGTTCGTAACTCATGATTTTATCATTTCTAGGCTGTCAATACATGTACGTCTAGCGTGTATACACTTTTTTATATATTCAAAGTCAGGGAGTGTGGAATCTGTTCTTTTTGTTTTATTATTGTAATTTGCGTCCCATTCCAATTTCAAAAGACAAAGCTGGTGATGGGGCGTTGAATATGTGAAATCATATATAGTCGTGGTACTGATGATAGGTAGCTTAAAATCGTGCTAATGTATGTCATGATATATATGTAGCTAGTTTGACAGTTTGTTTATAACAACAGTGCAATATTTTTTGTAAATAACCACACTTTTAAAAATATTTAAACAATGGACGAGCTTCGGGTATCGCGTTGTAAGCCATATACTTATATTGTATATTGTATCATGTACATCCAAACTTTACACAGAATGAAAGTAGTGGTTTGTGTAAATAACGTTGCTTTTTGTATATAGCGATGTAGCATAAAACCGCGACGCCTTCAAGTTAATGATGAATTATTTATTTCTCCCGCCATGTTCATCAAATGATATTAATGGGTTTGTGCTCCTTTGATTTTTACAGCCTTCGTGCCAGTTTATAACACAACTGATGCATCTGAAGGGGTCTGTCTTTCCGCGGAAGAGAAAACGCTCCGAGAAAGTAAGATCGACCAAGTTGCGTCCATATCATCCGCGCATGCGTCCGCAGCAGCGTACTATGGAAAACGATCCCAACAGCCTCAAGGTGCCCTGCTTTCTGTGTGGAAAGTATTTATAGTGTGCTTCATTTGTGTTCTGATAGCCCTCCTTCTAGTTGCGATTTTGGCAATTGAAATTGACGTTGACATTTGTCGGAAAATGAGAAGAATACCGGAAGTTGAGATTTTTCAGTCGGAAGTGTACGACCCGCTGAAAAGGTTTATCCACGATAAAATTCACGGAGCTACCAATAGGATCGTATAATGTATATCGTTTACTTGTAAACAGGATACTATATAAAAAAAATTACTTTAAAAGTAGATTATTGATGACATTATGTAAGCTTCACAGATAAAATACGTTGGTTTGGTTTTATTGATCGGCTCACATTTAAAATAAGATTAATTGATTTTTCTCTACTTTTTACCTTGCTTAACTGTCGTCTTAATTGATTTATTAGGTCTATTTAACGATCTGAACTATTAACTGAAATATATGGCTAAAAATGGTTCGTTTATCTGACGAAATCATTTTATATTGTTAATAATCCTGCCAATAATTAAAATGACTCTCCGTCTTTCTTTTCATGGAATTGTCCATACACAAATACGCCAAACCGAAAAGGGTATTACAAGTTGATAGTTGGAAACTGTTATTAAAATCTATCTAAGAGTTGACAAGACATTTTTTAAAAAATGACGTTCCATGGGAAAGGGTTGTAAGTAAAAAGTTATTTCATGATGACTTCGTAACTCCAGTTAAAATATTCTATGTACATGATTATGTGGAACATTTTTATAATACGCTGCTCAAGCTAGTATTGTATTATCTAGATACGTAGTAGATTTACTATCTTCAATTATTTAGCTGTAGCCATATACAGAGAGTTAGAAGTATTTTTAATGATAGTACGTATTCCTATGTGGGTAGCTTTTTTCTTTATTTGAGTTTGTGCAACTTTTACCGCTTTTTTTCTACGCAAGAAAAATATTTCGGGATATTGGTTACTTGTAAGTCTATTCGGGGAAATAGACTTTCTACAAGCAACTTTACACAAACTTGGTCGATTAACGTTTCTCTTCCTTAAATTTGATCGTCATGCTGCACGCTTGTCCACCACTGCTGTTGGTTCTACACAGGAAAAACAGTCTCAAAACAATGGGTCGTTAAAACTGAAATTATCTTAGTTTACTAATCTTTATGAATGTTTATAATTTTCTAATTACGCTACTACTGATACTTTTCTATTGCATTGTCTACATATAATAATACTATATGCCGTAGGTGCCTTGAGCTATTAAGAATGGTGTTTAGTGTAACAGTATCTATTTTTTCTGTACATCACTAAATACTTCTTGGAAGCCCTTTATTTCAATATTCAACTAAAATTTAAGCATGCAACTGCTCATCTGATCATACATGCCTATTACTTAGACTAGCAAACAGTCTTTTATGACTAAAATTACTGTTTAAAATAAAACCAATTCAACTTTATGTGAGTTATTAATGAAATGCACTTCGCACATATGCTGTATGAAATGCATGTTAGAGCCAGGAGGATTTTTTAAAAAACAAAGTTGTAACCAAACAGGTAAAAATTATTCCTTTTAACCGTTCTCTGTACACATACACTTAATTTGGCCAAACAAAACTCTAAAACCTAAATGCACTTGTGCATCCCTTTATATTTACAAACTATTCTGTATACATCACTCAAAAATGTTGTTGCCAAAAAAATCAATTTAAAAAACGTTTGTACGTCACCAAAAAGTACTATTAGAGAAAAGTTAACTTTAAACTGTACTCTGTATAATGCCTTGTTTTCTAGTTATATACAATATATATATCTAAACTACTAATGTCATTGTTATATACAAAGTTTATGAGCATTTTGTAAAACCAAAAAATAATTAATTTTTTTTCAAATATTAAATGTGAGGGAGCATAAGATAAACGTATATTGTCCATATACCTATAGTAGATTTGAAGGAAACGTAACGCTAGTTAGCTTATATTAAACAGATGTATTATTGTTTTAAAAATCTTTAGCTGTTTTATGAATTGATAAGAATAGAGGTTTGGCCCAGTGTTATGGTACAAAAAATCTGATAATTAGCTTATTTTCTTGGGATTTAAAAAATTTGAATTAAATATCTGATTTGTTTCCTATTTTTTTAGCTTGATTTAAATTTAAACATTTTGAGAATGTTTCAAAAGTATTAAAATAGTTTCATACTTGACGGAACAATCAAGCTTGTCAACAGTATTATTTTAGAGGCAAGTTTTGTATATAAATATAATTTTTTTTAAATGTATGCTGTGCACATTAGAAAAATTTGATGTTTAAAATTAAGAAATATTAATCATGTTTAAAATTGAAGTGCAACACCAGAAGGTGCTTATTGTTGGTACGAATTGTATTGTAGGGGTAATTTGAATTTTCCCTTTCAGGAAGGCTACGCCTGCAAAAGTGATTTTGTTATTAGGCATGTAAATGTAGTGCTATTGTGCTATGCACTTAAAATATGAACAATATATTAATTTGCGTTTCAAAGACAATTTGTAAATCCGAACCGTGTACAGGAAAGTTTTATTTTTATGGTATACTGCATTTTTCTTTGTAGAGTGCTAGCTAGCTAGTAAAAAGAAAAATAATGATATGAAGTAATAAAAATGACATACGATTAAAATTTAAAAAAAGTCTTTTGGAGACGATATATGCTGCTTATGTTTTAATGTCGGCGGTGGCGGTTTCATGCTCATTAAATGACATGGTGGTAAACAAACAATTTGACACAAATCACCATACAGAGAAAAGGTTTTAATGTTCTACTATTTCAAATATTTATTGCATTCCATTTCGTGATGTTTGTAGGTATTTTATAGGTATATCCTTACATTTCCATGTAAGTTATACACTTCTATTACGATATTTGTTGCATTTTTCTTATTTAATCGTATAATATGGATACATATTATTGTAATATCATATTATTAGCTAATTACGTGTACAGTCATAGGTAGATAATATGAATTTCCAAACAAAGTACACACACAAAATAGAGAGCCAGCGTAGCACATTTTTGGCCGGCGGCATTTTAAAATCATAGTTTTACAACAGAACGTTAACCAGGTATATATAACATGTATGTACATACATTAGTATATTTAGTTTACTAGTAGTTTATAGTATTGTGGTGATTACCACGTAAATACGTTATATATGAAAAGGGATCTCTCATTTTTTAATAGTTATTAGGAAGATTTTTCATTAAATAATATATGTAGTCGCACTGTCATACATAGACTGTCACTGTCACCCAGTTTTTAAACTCGTATTGTGACTAACTCCAGCACTGAAACTGCTAATGCTAGGATTATATTTTGGTATAATTAAATTAGCACAGCACGACTGGTCAATGTGTTTCAAGGTTAGTAGTAATTTATGCCCGTACATCATCGTTATGATTGTTTTAAAATCTACGTTATCCATATTAATTTAATTTAAGTATTTTTTCTGTCTTGAATACACGTATCAGCGTCAATTCCAAACTTTAAATAGCCGGAAACCAAATTGCAGTCCAGAATATTTACTTTTTTTACTACATTACCTTTTAATGTAATTTATCTATCAACTTTCTACAATTGCTATTCAGTATTTACTAAATTTTATTAATACAACAACAAAATATCTAAATATCATTCCACCTTAAACGCACACTCGTTCTTCCAAAAAGAATACACAATCAGTATTAATAGTACATCTATTTATTAGCATTTATACTGTTTACAACACATACCGTATAGGAACAGTCATTGATTTGATCTTGATCGCATTATTACCTAATGTCTCTATACCTATTTTTAATACATTTACATACATACAGTACATACAAATGTGTTCGATCATGTCCTAACCATCTAATAGGACTCTAATAAGCTTTCGTGTAGTTTAATCTGTACAAGGACTAGAAATTCCTATTTTTCTCTGTACCATACATTGTCTAGATAGCTGTACCACATAGAAAATATTTGAGGTCCAGTTTGGAATTTTAAGCTATATACCTCTTGAGAGTTATTAATTTATAATTATTGACCAGAAATTAGTTGAATGATGAAAGGAATCCATTTCTCAAGACATAAACCTAACATGCTACTTTTATTGTTACATATTCAATGATATAGTACTGGATTTTCACAAAATGCCGCTGTAAATACATGAGTAAAATAAAGGATGAGAGTCGAATAGCAGTGCACCTGGATAGTGTCATATACCACCATCGTACCCCTCCCTACCCGACAATCAAACAGTTGAGACGATATATTTTGTACAAAAATTAAGTTTTAAATGAGCTTATTACTGTACCAATGCCAGTAACAAGCTCATGACAGAGTGACAATGACCGAGGCTTTGATAAGTGAAAACATGCAACAAAAACTAATTGCAGTGAGTGTCGGTAAGCAATTTCCTGCCGATGAGTCGTCTTCAGGATTTCTTAGCACTGAAATGTAAACAAAAAATATATCATCAAATTACATGGTATGCCTGGCCTATATAGTTAACTCAACACAGTGAATATTTCTCCTTCATCCACAACATACCTGAGTTAGGCGACTGCGACCTAATTGCTGTTTCGGAATTTTGACTTTCCCGACGGTGACTTGTTCTGGTAGAGCTAATCTTAGTTCTGTTTCCTGCTCCATTATTGAGACGTCTGCCACTACCTAAAATCGTAATATAATCAAAAGCAATACAGATATAAACACACAGATATAGACGCACATTTTGGGGTAATAGATATCACGTAAGGAACACTCCTTGTCATTCTGTCAAACCCTACCTTTATCGGGACTAACAGCACTAATGGACGAAGGCAATGTGGTTGATTTGGCAGCCACCGTTGTGGGAATCATTGCTGGAAAAATCAAGGAAACAGCCCAAGTGTCACTTCTGCCTTGCTGTCATTTTTTCTTGTAATTTTATTTGGGACATAAGAACAGTTTTTTTGTCTTACGATAAAGTTTGATCTGTCCATCTGTTTCCCCCAGAGAATTTTTTGATAAGCAGACATATGTTCCATAGTCTGAAGCGCTGACTCCACGAATTGTCAAGCGCATGGTTACTTTGTACGTATTATCCACCAGTATAGGCTCATACTTTTCCCCTGAACAATGTGGAAAGCAGCATAATTTTTAAAAATCATATTTTCAGAATTGGTAACCCGTAAAGGTTACGCCGTTTACTATACAGTACAACTCCCTCATAAAAAAGTGGGCTTTTTACATTAGTTGTCGATGATTATATCAAATTTAATGCTAGTTAGACCTCGCAAAACGATCAGCTTTCTCTTCGTTCCCATATACCGATACAAGAGCTAACCCATGTTTTTGTTGTTTCTCACGAGAGTGGAAGAGAGAAATTTCGGTGCAATAGTTTTCATTTTCACGGTATAGGTTGCGCTAGAACTGTTCTTTTACATCGTGCCCAACCTTCCATTTCTTGGGTACTTTGTCGGCACTCGTGTGAAGAAGAGAAACGCTCTTACTTTTTTCAAACATGCAGGCAACATTTTTCACGAGCATGAGCATATTTAAAGTGATTTGACATGAGTTTTAATATGCTACTGGGACAGAACAAAACCCATGAAAAGTGTATTAAATTGAAAATCATGAAAGCTTTGCGCCAGAAAGTTCCAAATCATAAAAAGTTTACAACCCTCTTTCGCCAAATGTCACTTTCTCTATGTACACAGAGCATGTACTCGTATCGTAAACAATCGGTCTCACGACTACTAACTGGATCGTTTTAAATGTTTAGATATTATTTTGGTAGTCATACTTTTTACTGGGAAACTTTTACGGTTATTCCTACTGGAATGTATGTACGATATGCGCATTTCTCCGCACAAAACAATCATCATCATCATCCATTGTAGGATCTTAAGAGCAACAACAATGTAAGTTGATGGCGTACTTTTTTGGCGGAAACAAACACGACTGCGAACTCCTTCAAAAGTAACTAAGATTAGTCCCAGTGATTAAGTAAAAGTGAAAATCGTCGTCACCGGTTTTTACTTTCCCTCATTTCCCATACTCAAAATGACATTCAAACTGTGTGGCAAATAACACACTCACATGAAACCAAAAAGCAAAGAATAAAACAACAGCCATTTTTCCTTGGAATGAAAAGTAGTGAGGCGAAAATTTAAAGACTGAGGTTCCGTCTCTAAAGTACAAAATAATCAACCGAACCATAAAGATCATATTTACGCGGAGAAAGTTGAGTACCCACTCGCACATACCATGACGCAATTCAACGGAGAAAGTCACATGTATCGTCGTCGTCATCATAATGAAATAAAACTGCATAAAATATAATAATAATAATAGAGAGCATAACAAACTGTGTCTAATTTGCATACAAAGGCTACATCATATTAACTGTCTTATAAAAAATCCTCCTTATACCTACATACTACGTACTCTCTCCTCCTTACGTTATATATGCTCTGAGTTTGCCTATATACACATAAGTTACTTCTTCTTACCCCTACAACGGCTGCCACTGCCACACATAAAAAATATTCCTTCTTCGTCTGACAGCATTCCTTTATGTTCAACTCAACGTGCCTTGTAGAAAGAAAGGGAAGGAAGAAAATTGAATATTGAGGAAATGGTAAGATGAGAGGAAAGTATCCGTGACGCAGAAGGAATGAGTTTTTTTTTGGCTCTTGCCACACCATACTGTTGTATATTTGTATTAGTAAAAGGTAATACAATACACTATAAGCTAGTTTTTCAAACTCCCTACAACGCACGTTAAAGATATGATAATGTTATATCATCGTGGTGGTGGTTTTGATGTGTGTGTGGCTCTAGAGGAATAATATTGAAGAAAGCAAAAAAAACCTGACTTTAGAACGTATGAGTTTTCGCCAAACCAGACAAAACCCCTGGCTTTTTCATTGGTTTTTTTTCTCTCTCTCTCTCTACGCGTTCTTCCTTTCTTGATTCTCGTACCAGAGAAACTGTGAATAAAAGGACGAAATGTTTTGATGTATGGGCGAAAGGGAAAGTAGCTCTTGTCTTCTTGTTAAATGTCATCTTGAACTCCTTTTTTATTCTCTTATGAAGTAATATTTTTTTTGCCTAGGTCGAACCATATCTTTCCTCTGGATGATTATTATTATTATATATCATCCCGGATAGAAGAAGGATGGTTCCCAGCAACAGCAGCGGGAACTGCGAGCAAAAGGACTGCATTGCATCTTCTGTCACATTGACTTTGAAAAGAAGAAAAAAGTCAAAGAATGTTAGGAGGATAGGCGATAGTGAATATTGGAAAGAAAAGCAGAAAATGATATTGGGGTTGAGAAAGTGTGTACACGCGTTATTACACCCGTGGTGGTCTCCTTCTTTTTAATATGAGCCTATCCGATCCTCAATCAATTTATTTTCTCACATTTGGCAATTCATTTTTCTCTTTCGGTGGCATTGACCATCAATCGACAACGAGCTCGCACAGAGAGAAAGAAATCCATGCATAGTAATGCGACGGCTCTAGCATGAATGTTAAGTGGTTAGTGGTTATACACAAAAATATGGGCGTATAAAAAATGGGATCATTATGCCGCATCAGTAACGTCAGAAGGAGAAGTTAAACTACATTTGCATATACAATCATGAAACAGTTTTCAACCAGTTTATCAGATTACCTAAATACTTACCGTTGTAACTATCGATAGGTGAGCCATTCTCAGCTGCTTTGGTAAAAATACAAAGGTCATCGTTAATAAGTAACCCAAACGTAGTTTTCTACCGTTTGGTCTTTAATTACGAATATTACCTGTAACAATGATATCTCCATTGAGTTTGGTCCAGTAGTTGATTGATTTTGGGTATGCCTCTGAGTGACATTCCAAAACAACGTCGTCTCCTTCAATGGCTCCAACCAGTTGATTTGGAACCCATATCATAGGTGGAACTGTGTTAGGTATAAAATAACAGGCAGGGATCATCATTATATGCGAGGATTTTAGGAATTGATGATTGACCAGTGGTAATAAAATGTACGCCCACTTACAATGAACTATGATGAGTATTCTTCGGCTAACTTTGGGTGGTATTCCGTTAATTTGCTATACACAGATACGCACCCATATGAAGTCGATTCACCTTTGTTAAATTTAGTATATCCCCCTCCACCATATCAACTGAAAGACACAGAAAGTAAAAAAAAAGTTCATGGAGTACAGCATTCCAGAAGGAAATAGAAAGGGAAGTGAATGAAAAAAGTATTACTGCTACAGAGAGAAAAAAAAACGTTATTTTTCTGATGATAAGCATCAAACGGTCGTAGCAAAGCAGAAAATATTGGTCCACCCAAGCGTGCACTTGAATGTGTACCAACGCATTTTTATTACTGTGAATTTAAGGTACATATTATTATTATTATCCTGGTTTTTATGATGACGACTGAGCATTCTCAATTATCTTCACTGAATGCACTTGTAAGAATTCGTTGATGCACTTCTTCCATCATCAACTTTCGCTCTCATAAAAAATAAAAATACTTCACTGCTCCTACCTCATACATATATCTCATCCGAAACTTTTTTAACATCATCGTTTGCAGCAAATTGCACTCTTTACATACTTTCCCTCCTATAATGGAATGCACCGGTGGCACATTCCGTAAAAACCCCGCAATGTGAATGTCCTTTATATTATATGCAGTTGGGTACAAGTCATTTCTAACTTTTCTCGTTTATCTTGAAATTGCACAACAGGAGCTGCAAGAATATTAGAAAAATACGGAAACAAAAATATGAAACATATCCTACAACAATATGATAAGGCACTGTGCTGTGGACATCCGGGACTATGACCATGTCATAATAATGTAAGGCACCGTCAAAACATACCCCTACTGGTTGCATCCAAAATATTTTTTTCTCTGCATAAGAGCATACCAGAAAAAAATACTAATATGATATGCTATCAGTGAAATAATTTTATACGAAAGTCTATTCATGCATTCATAAAATTATTTTCTATGTTAGAGGCATTTCTTCCATTGTGCTATTGTGGGACGAAGAGAGAAATGCAGGTGGAGGTGGAATCCCCCTTTTTACTATTACAACTGTTATCATTGTTCTCATCTATAATACTACTATTGAATACCAATATTCCTCTCTCTCTCTCTCTCCCTTTTGAAGGTGAGTAGAGGGATGTCCCACAATCATTTCTCACTCAATTTCATTTCCTTTTATCAATTTAGTGTCTCACCATGATCCGAAATAGATAAAGGCACGTCAACACTTGCATATTGGAACGTACGCATTGTGTGTAGATATATAGGCATATTATTATTTAGTTCTGAATGTACACTGATATTTCCGAATACAACTCTAAACCGCCCTTTTTGTTCCATTCTCATAAAGGGAAAACTTTTTCTTCGTGTAATAGTTGAAACTACAAAGTAGACAGAGACACTGTCACTGAGGTGCCACCAACCACCTCCAGCACAACACATATGCTTTGTACGACAAAGCTATCCATGATGCCTCTTGTGGCTTCTCACTTCTTGGTTTACCCCCTGGTGCGCTCTTTCTTTTCCTCGTTACACTCCGTTCTGGACTTGGAATGGTGAAAGGAGAATAATACACTTTGCGACGGCTCTGGTGGTGGTGTTCCTACCACCACACCACAACTGCTAACGTAAATTGATTCATGGCTACTGCCAACAACCACTGCTGCGTTTCGGTGAAGAAAATGTGCAGTATGACGGATATGTGCCGGTTTTAGGTCCAAGTTCCGTATTAAAGGGAGATGGAGTAGGAGGAAAAGGGATGCGGGATGCCACCCTGTTCGCCCTCCTTAAACTTTGAGTCTTTTAAATATGGTTTTAGAGGGGAGTTTATTAACGGCAGACGTTTTGACGCCCTAATAAATATATATGAAGGACTCCAGTTTTTGTAGTATGCATCAGTCTAACTAATTTTTAGAAAGATGTGCTTATTTGTTTTCGTGTTTTTATTTTGCATTTTATGGCATTTTAAGATGAAACTACTTCAAAAATGTACAAACGGATCGAAATAACGAAATTTCGATTATCAAAAATAAATAAAAGGGTTTGTCAGTAACTTTCTTTGCCCTCATTACAGAGGCGATTCATCTTACCTAAATGTTCTCCGTAGGTGATTTTATTCTTGTCTTCACGCTGCCAGGTCACAGTTGGTTTGGGAAAACCTGTAACAGCGCATTGTAACGTCACATTCGCCCCCTCTCTCACAACCATATCTGTACTGGTTGGATAGTCTAGAATGTCAGGTGGAACTGTAATTTGAGTAGAAATGAGCCACAACTCTTATTATATATGTGCACCTTTCACTACATGTATACAGCGATATTATAAATACAAAATAGATTTCTTCGTTACAAATGCTATTACATGAAATTAGTAATATCAGGTAACTCAACTCACCAACAACCTGAAGATATCCATTTTGACTCATCATTGGATCTGGAAAATGGCACACAAACGTATGAAAATAAATGTGGACAACTCAGAAAATGTTTTGATTAAAAATATATTATCGCGTATTCTGTTACAGCCGTTCTAAGAACACTGGGATGTTATAATGGAATATATAATCCCAGACATCATGGGACATGGGAAACTATGCAGTTCCAGGAACTAACAGATTTATATTACACTCATAATACGTCAGCATGTCTGATACACACCGACATTATCATGTCAATTGCAAACTCATGGAAAATCCATGCCCAGGGAATAAACTACAATTCCGAGAACATGACAAAATCTGGAAAATCTTCCCAATTTTGTCATATTCCTAGAAATTGGTTTAACGCTAAAAAATGTAACATGACATAAAAACGCCGCTTTGAACATAGAGCCCATGGTAGGACTGTGCAACAGAATAAACGGTAGGAAGTTGAGCATCACTCAATCAAACTAGACACGTGTTTCACCATAAAGCATAAGAACGACAAGAAGAAACAAATTAAGGAAGTTGTAAAACCTGTTTAAATTACAAGATAATTTGTTCCGTGCGTGTCGCATTAGTATGTACGTATGTGCATGCGGAATACATAAATCAGCTATTACAATGCGATAAGGGAGTACTACTACGTTGCGCTTTGCCACGCTCATTATTCTATGTTCACCATCGCGTCCATTTTCTTCTTGCCCGGGTTCGTTACGTGAAATGAAGAAAAAAATACTTCACAGTACTGCACGATTACGACAAACCACGTGTTATAATAATAGCCTCGAGATACCACACAGTTTTGACTCACACGTCAAATTATTTGTAAATGCCGGTCGGTCGGCACTCGGCACCTCATCAGTAGTGTATCGTGCCGGGTTGTACACCTTCAAACAACAGCATTTCTATACACACAACACTCGTACGAATTCCATTAAACGCTCTATTAGAAAAAAGGTTTGCAATGTAATGGAAAATAAGGAAAAGTTAAGCTAAGCACGAGATTCGTAGCAAAAGTTATAACAGTTACTCGGAAGAAAAACAGTCTGAAAAAAAAAGAAACTAATGTCTACTGCAGCCGTAGTAGTACCATCATAAAAGTCAAGCCCTCTCATCATCCACCCAATCCTAGCAACTCCATATCTCACCCTTTTTCCTCTCTTCTTAAATGATCAATGGATGCACAATTTAATAATAGTGATATCAATTTATACATAACAGTTTTTCGGTTTTCCTCTCCACGCGATCATAATGGTGGTGAGTTTTATTGGGTTTCATTGGAATCTCTTTTGTGCAGATGCACACACATATAGGCACACACACACTAATACACACCTCCTCTTGAGAGAGGATGTGTAGGTGTGTTCTCGGCGTATATGGGGCCTAATACGATATGGTTTTACAGATAGACAGGTCTCTAAATTTAAAAGATTGAATGAGCTTCTTTGACAGCTTAGCTTTTTGCATGGTTTGTTGCTCATCTTTCTCACTCTCTTGAAAATGTGCGCTTTCCCCTTCATCTCCGGCTATCCCCTTTGGTAAAAGAGTAAGTAAGTAAAGTAGATATGTAAAATCAACACGGATACCACTGGAAGTGCTATAAAAGTCACTAATGAATATAAATCTCACTACGGGCACAGATAACAACAGAGCTGGGGCTAATGAAACAGCATATTCAGCGATTAGAGAAAGGATTCCCCAAAGGATTCAAAAATTACCATTTTTACCACTATATACACATTCCTCTTCTCACTTTTCTTACAAACTACACACGATACTGTTTCTATCTTGTGGGGTTGTGCTTGTGCTGTGCTCTGTTGCCGTGTATATATGCAAGACCAAGTACATAATGGTAATAATAAAAGATCCCCTGTTTTCCCCATTATTAGACTACTACTTTACTGTAGCAAGCTTTTTACAATTCAGCCAGCCTGGTGAGACTTGTGCCGCGCGCTAAAAATATTTTGTATTATTGCTCCTCTTCCCTAGATGTATGTATATACGTGTATAAAATAAAGTTGAATACAATAAAGATGAATTCTTGGCTTAAAGTTCTCTCCGCTCACTCCTTCCCCCACACAACTTTTTCGACGCGGATGGATGGAAGAGATTCCCGGCAAGGAAAAGAGCGAGTTGTGAGCCTGCTGGGAAAAAGAATAGACTGTGAAAGAAAAGCCACTTATTTTATTCACACTATATAATATGTAGTACAATAAGTCGTTCCCTCTCTTCCCCGCACACACACACACACACACTCTTCACAAGAAAGTTAGTGAAAGGATGAGGATGTAAAAACTGTCTGAAGAGCATTAGAGTTGGTGTTTTGATTTTCCAAGTTTGCAACTTTCCTTCCGTGGTTGAAAATGGGGAAAACGCAGATATATATAGGGAACTAAACAACAAAAACTCAACTATACAGTTACATTGGAAGAATAGGTAGGAAATTCTTAGAAAGCAGGTATTACGGTTTTATGTAGTGCAGAATGCGTGTAGGTGCCTGTTTTTGGGTTCCTCATAAGTTCATACAACCGAAAAATGCTGCTGATTAATGAATTTAAAAATGATGAAGTGTTGAGCGAAGAGATAAATGATTATTATAGCTTATAAAGGTTCATGATGTTCCTGTAGAGGAGAAGAGGTGCGCAATATACAAGGGGAACTACAAGGGGCCACAAATACTACAGCAATCAGAGGTTGGAAATTTCGATGTAGCATATTACCCCAGATTCATTTCGTGGAAGCAGACGCACAAAATATGTATATCAAGCAGGTGTAGTGTATATTTACGTAGGTAGGTAGGTCCCTACCAGGAAACGGCATTTTTTCTGTGTTTAACTTACCTTGTATGAACCCAGATTTTCCACCGAACATGATAGAATCGCTTCACGTCCCACCGGCACTGTGACATTTACAACAGGTCCAACAAATCGTGGCGTATCTAAAAATACGAACACACAAAAAAGAAAGCGTACATGAGTAAGCGTTTCAGTGTTTTCTTCTTTTCCCTGTGTCGTGCCAGTACACGCAAATGGATAGTTATTATGATCATTAACAGATATGCTTCAGAGCGTATAATTTGAATGGAGCTCGCGCATAACTATAAACAAGAGCCATATATCATTCGACAGAAGATCATGCACATTACTGTGTCATTACCCGCCAAAGTACAGTGGAAACCTTGAAAAATAACAGTAATAACAGCAATAGCTACCCAATAAAAAGAAAGAAACCAACTTTGAAAACTTCTTAGGAAAACCCCACTCAATTTGGGTGGCTCGGAAAATTTCCAAAGTACACACACACACAACCTCTTTCTCTCTACCCGGTAGAAAACATGAAAATATAGGGAGGACGTTGCTTTAAAAATATCACGTATCAGCTATATTAAACGAGAGAATGGTAATTACGGCAAGTTTTATTATTATCAAGCTTTCTCCATTACAACTTTTTGGACACTATATTAAGTAGTAAAAGAGGGACGGCGGGATCTTTATGGTCTGTTGACTACCTCCTGATGAGTTATCAGAAATCTGATCTGACACAAAAGGAGTGAGAGCGGGAGAGACGACAAATTGCTGAATCGATAATGCAACACTAATAGTTATGAAAGGGGAGAAAGAAAAAGGAGAAGACAGACAGTGTGTGTGTGTATGGATGAATGAGGAACTTTCAAACCTGTGTACAGGTATGTCGGTAGTGTTTGGTTGGTAGGTAGCCTGTTATACACAGCTAAACGATGGCGAGCCGGAGCAGTTTTGTTTGTATAACTACAAATTATACTTAAGTCGAGATTTGTCTTGGCCTGCTTTGCGTGACCACTGACCATTCCCATATTTTGGTACACATCACCCTAATATGATGCCTGGTATAGTTACAAATTAATGTACTATGCGTTACTACTACCACTACTGCTACTAGCTCTTGGAAAACTGGCGAAAGTTGGGTAATAAATGTGTACTGTCCACATGTCTACACATAACGACTGAAAAAGTAAAGTCGCCAGGAACGGTAAAAGTAAGAGTTGTAAGAGCAATGGTGAGAAGAAGTAGTTTAGAGGTCGTTTTTATTATACCAAGTAGGAAGACCAAAGTACTTTCTAAGAGTTTCTCTCTATCGTGTTCTCTTGCGGTACAGGTCAAATACGCGCGTTGCTGCTGCTGATTGCAGGGGTGAGCATTGCAGGTTTGTTGAGAGAGAGAGAGAAAAAAAGTCGCAGCAACTTTGGAGGTCGTTTTAGCTTCCGACTAATTTTTTTCTCAAGATTTCCAAACTGACAATGAGCTAGTTTCCAAAGCACGTGTTATTTCACGGGGAAATTTGGCTGATAATCCATTTTTAGAAGGACAAATCTAACGGGATATTTTTTTTCTTGTTTTTTGGACGACAAAAGTCGTTTTCTTCCCTGTCATTAGCTTATTGACGGCTTTATTTTCGAAACGATATGTTGTATCAGATGCGTGCGGGGATTTTGGACTTCATGTTTATCAATCATCAATATACTTGGATGCTTGTTATGTAATAGTTTTCTCTCTCTCTGATTTTGTTGACTATACCTCCCCCACCTATGTCGTCGTAATAAGCTCCTGGTCACAGCGGTAAAGCAGTGAGACAAGAATCTGATAATACAATACAGTTCACTCAGATAGGTCATTTAAGCCGACAAGTGCGCTTTATACCTCTATATGGTCAAATACATGTGCCTATTTATAAACGGCACACTAGTTTATAACGTTCCTCTCCTGAATGGACTATAAGACCGACGATCCACTATATACGACTTAATATGTGGGTATGGAGTCATTGGCTGCGAGAGCAGTTGTATTTAGTGGTTGGTTTCGAGTGTGGTAGTAGTAGTAGTAGGAAAAGTTTGTTGATGAACGACAAACTAGCAGAGAAATAGTATGACTTCGTGTCCCTGGGTAATTAGTGTCATGCTCGTGTGGCGAGTCGGAAAATTTGATTATGACTGTCATCGTCAACATATTATCTCCCCTCAAGTGAGCGGGAGAGTGGTTCAGTCCTTTACTTCTATACCCTACGTGATTTCAACTTGTTTCAGCGCGCCTGCCTGTTAAATATCTACGTTAAAATACCACGATATATGGTTTATGGAAAATTTGTCATTTTTGCACTCCGACTGTCACGAGGCTGGAGTAATTCGGGAATAACAATAAAAATGTCTCGTAATGGCAGATCAATAATGAGATTAACCTTAATAAAAGTTTTTCAGTTGTGGGCTTACCTACAGTCATATCATTACATTGCAGTAGTGTCGTTGATAAAAGTCGTGCAAATATTATATTGTAGAAATTGTAGGAAACTTGCTGAATGTAAAGAAGGCTTGTCCTAAATATTTTCCTGCTTACGGATAAAAATGTTGTATTGGGAATTGGGGGAAAATTCACAAATTTTACATTGCCAGAATAATAAGTTGTCTCTGATCTTCGCCATCATAATAATATGTACCTGTCTTAAAGGGAATCTTTATTATAAATGCATTGCTGCAGGTTCCACCTTTACGTCCATGTCGGGGAAGGACGTCATGCGTTTCGTTTTGAAAATAACTACAGTCTTTTTACTACAAGTGGAGGATGATCGTGATCACAATCACGAAGTATTTTAGTTGATAAAAATGGAACAACGTACAAGCACACACGCGTATGTATATTGGTAATTGAAGGTGTAGCTTCGTGTATCACCATCTATCACGAAACCATATTTTTACATTTTGCCTCGTTGTTCGTGTAATCGTGTGTATTATGAAGCGACGTGCAGCTATCCTTTTATACCGTTGTAGTTGTTCCGCAGGAATGTTGTCGTTTTTCGTTTCTCCCTTTTTTTGGTGAGTTGTGTCGCAAACCCTCCTTTTGGGTAGTTCCCTGGTATTAGTATTTATGTTCGGACTAGCTGACGAACTCAGATTATGATTGAACTTTTTTTGACGAAGCGAAGAAGTGAGGAACGAAAGACGATAGAGGGTAAATGGGAGCAGAAGAGAATAAAAACAAAGAGAAAAAGTTTTTCTGTGCATAAAAGTACCACACACCGGCAAAGAAAGTTAATCCGGAGAGAATTACTTAAAATCACGACATGCTCCTTGTATGTCTTGTATATGTACAGAGCTACAGCAGTTTTCTTAATGCTGACCAAATCATTATATGGTTGTATCGTACAGTTTCTACTGCAGGCTTTAAAAATTTAGAACCAATACACTTTCATTTACAGAAGCGAGGGTGGCTCTGATTCTGACTTTAAATGCACTATGTACCTTGATTCAATATTTTTCCCAGAAAACGTATTTCCTGCATTTACATCAAAAGATTCTTTTGATATCGTTGTATTGACCAATTTTGTTATATGATTTGAAATTG